>JARSSU010038864.1:0-23806 GCA_029619165.1 Eurosta solidaginis
TTAGATAGGCTTGCCTGTCAATCTGATTTGTCCCGCTCGACGACTAAACAGCGAGTGACACAGCCTCCCCTGACCAAAACCATATTATTAAGACTAATGTACTGTGCAGCACCAACTTCGTGCGAGTACATGTCGCGTTGCCGATAAGAACAACGGTTTTCACAAATGTAACTAAGGTCCTTTTTTGTCTTTGCAGGAAACTGTCAAGTGTAAGGCAACCTTAAAAAACTAAAACAAAAACAAACAAATCGTCTGTGCTATAAGGACTATACCGTCAGGTGATCCGCGAATGCCAGTAAGTAACACAAAAAAAAATAAAAAAACAATTTTAAAGAGCCCACCGGTGTGTTCCATTAAATTTTAAAAATATAGTTTTTTAATCTCAAACAAATTTTTTTTTTTATCTGAAATGGACGCTTTAGCCACGAAAGTTAATGAACTTTATGGGGCATCATGCTCGTCACTCGAGCAGATTAGGCGGCTTGAGACACGCCTGGGGTATAGAGAGCAACGGTGTTGCTCTGAACTCTAGGCTATGGCAAATTGAATGCAATAATGGCGAGTTTAGAACAAAAATCTTGCCTGATCGATGAGCCGAGTGGGGGGGAATGAGTGAACAGGTGGCGTAATAACGCAGCCACAGGGGGTATTGGCAGCGGTCGAACACCACTGTCGGAGCAAGTCCTAAAGGATATTGCAGAACTCCCCGACTGGCGTGAAGGAGCTGCAAGTTTTTGAAGCGCCCTTCTCAATACATCTCTTGGGTTCCAACTGGCGTTTTGAAGGAATTCTGTTCGACTACGATATCGTCAAGGAAATGCCCTGTATCGTGCCATCCTGCAACACTTTGGCAGAAAATCCGGGGCTTTTGCCGATGCAAGCACTGGTAGCGTTAATGTTTTCGATAGCGCTTGATTAGAAATAAAAAGGTATTATCGCTGCATTACGCGAGACAAAAGGGTATTAGGTCTTTAGATCACCAAGCTGAATCAGCTAGCTCAGAGAGGTCAAACTAGATGATTTCTACGCAACGGTCAATTCATCAGTTGTCTCTACTAGTGACAAATCAAGTGCGATGACTATAGCCAGAAACCGTGTCGCGTCCTTGTGGAAACGTACCGTAAACAGGACATTGGGTAGTTCGAAAAAACCAACCCTTCTATGTGAAAAGCAGTATAAATGGTAGTGGGACTTCACAAACGTCTGTACATACAGTCACCTTGTCCCAGACGCCTATCCTATCCTCAGATATTAATGCTACGCCTGGCCAGTTTTTAGGAACGCAAAATTTTTCCAAACTATAGATCTACCTCACATGCTTTCAACCAACTAATCACAATGAAAGAAACAGATTACCCAAAACACGTTTTTTCAACAAGAAATGAAAGTCTGAATTTTCTGGATTCCTTTGGGTTTAAAAACGGTCTCCGTTCTATATTCCATCGAATGATTGATGACGTTCTTAAATAGAGTATATATAGGGAGGAATCTCGTGTATATCGACGACATTATTGTCCTTGAGAAAGTACCGACGAGCATTTTAGTAAATTTAGAAATAAGGTGTTTAAACGCGCTTGCGGATGCTAATTTGAGAGTGCAATTTGGAAAACTAAGTTTAGGAGAACGGAAGTAATCAATTGTCTGGGATATGTAATAACAATTTCCAAACGGGATGAAGGCAAGATCCTTCAAAGTCCAAGCTATAGAGAACCTCTACGCCCCATAAACGCTTAAGGAACTAAAAAGCTTTTGGGGGGAAGGGGGGGAATGACGTCGTAATTACCGTGAAAGTGTCTTCGAGATATTTGACTCTAAGGTTTGCTAAAGCCCTGTGGACCAATCTCACACGCGGTGAGAATTCGCAGGTCAAGGGCAACCAATCTAAAGAGTGCGTATCAAAATGAAATTGCGGTGGTCCCTGCAGTGCCTTCCGATACTCTAAAAAAACTACTCGTTGTCCTCAGATATTCTCGTCTTTCCATTTTCGAAATATAACCGTTCAACCTACCACCGACCACTCAAACTATGCCATTTAGGTTGGGGTGCTATCCCAAGAGAAACAGGGAAAATATCGACCCATCGCTACATCTCAAGATCTTTAGCATAACAGAGGAACCTATGCCACAAACGAGAGGGTAAATGTTGGGCTATAGGTTTGGGCTCTAGAACAACTTTCATATCTACCTCTATGGGGCGAAAAAGTATTAGAATTTTCACTGACCACCAGCCTCTCGACTTTTTGCGGTAGTAAGTCGATCTATAACGCACAAGTATTGAAGAGTGGAAGGCTAGAATAGAAGAGTATAACCACGAATTGATGTTAACACTCCTGGTTAATCGAATTTCGTGGCGGATGCTCTCGGTTCATGAATTCCATGCCAGGGCAAACCTATTTGACAGCGACCGGTCTGGAACCCAATCGATGCACCAACAGAGAGCTAGAAGTACGGGGAACAGGCTCACAGGTGCTGACGAGGATTCTTTCGGACCTTATTCGTCAAGTTGACCCCCTTGAACTTTTCTTTCCGAAACCAAATAAATTTTTATTAACGGAGGGAAATGCAATGGACTTGTGTAAACCCACACCAGATTCACTCGTCATTATTGCGCTAGTATAATTGACAAAAGAGCCATCGCTTACCGTGAAGACTTGAAGGAACCGTCCCTAAACCAGCATTCATAATGAATAAAGATTCCAGAAAGTTACTTGCAGATACTCCTCACAAGAGTATATATAAGAACGATTTCGCTTTTATACAAAATTAGGATAACTCAGTAGGGTGGGTCGAGGATTTGGCCAGACGAGGATAGATGTTGCGCATATAAATTGTTGTAGAGACAGAACATATGGTGGGGCCCATTGAAACTCAAAGAAAATAGGGAACAAATCTTGGAAAAGTATTATTTTCCCAAAATGGCTTATACAATAAAAGAATTTCCTTCTAACTGTGAAACCTGCTTGGCTACAAGTTATGATAGGCCATTCTGGCAGTACCCCCGATAAAAGAGACCCCTGTGCCGAAATATCCATGGCGAAATAGTGCATGTGGACATTTTTGAAATTCAAGGGGAGAAATTTTATCTTGCATTAGACAAATTTTTATGCAAAATGTTGCCAAAGCTTTTTTCACATTACCAAATAAAGCAGTGTCCGTCACAGACTCTCCGCGCTAAGCTAGCCAAAAGTAATACCTATTGTCACAACCTCCTAAAATGATAGTCATGACCGCAATGAGAGGGGATTTAATGACTCCATTGGTATGTAACTAACTCAGAGGTTTGGGAATCGAACTTATCAGACTCCATTCAAAGAAGTGAGTAACGGCCTGAGTATCGAAAAATTCCACTCTACCATTATTTAATTTAGCGGTGCCTCCGGTAAAGAAATTAATAACGCTAAACCCAGAAGGAATTGGTGTATATTGCTGTCGTCGTTACACACAACAATACACTCTGTAACTAAGAGGAGCCTAGCGACCTATTTTTCAACAGAACCGAAAGATATTGACTATACAAGGGCCTAACCAGAAACTTCAAAAGTAGGGCCACAAGGAGATCAGGGAACAAATCACGAGAACGCAGAGTTAGAAATCTCCGATTGAATAAAAAAAGGAAAAGAGCTACTGGAATTTAGGCAGGAGATAGATTTACGTGTCTGCGTAAACAGATAAATCAAAACTAAATGGCACTTTTAAAAAAGGAATACGGTTGTAAAGACAATACAGTGACAAAATTGCGCACAGACACTGGCAAAAGGATTCATATAAAGCTGCAGATAAAAAATACGGCCAACAAAGGTAAAAAAAAAAAATAAAAACAAAAAAATAAACTAAAAAAAAACATAAGTAAGGTCATCCACGGAGTCCGACAACAAACAGATGTCCCAATGCTAGGGACCACAAGATTTGGAAATTTCTATATGCACAGACGACCCCAAAAAGGCGTCAATTTTCAAGATCAATATATGGATCTTTTCTTATAACAACATAGCGATTAATAGAGGCAACATAAAATATTGTCAAAAAAAAAAAAACAGGGAAACGATTTTCGTTTAAAAATTTTAATGAAGGCACTTAACGGCCTACAAGATCTTTAATTACACGCTTAATAAAAGAGGCAAAATAAAATAAAATTGTTTTCTTAAGAAAAATCTGCCTCACAACAAAAAACTATTATGCGCTGACTAACTGGCAAAATTAGACAAATAAAAAATAGAAAAAATAATAAAAAAAAAAAAACAAAAAATAATATTAAAAAAACCTCTAAGAAAGGGGGTACAGAGGTACATTCGGTAATTCTTAAGAAATATTATCCTCTTCTTCCCAGCTTCTTTACCACGAGTTTTGTAAGTAAGGTAGGATCCAGGTAGTAAAGCCTTTTAACCTACCTTTCAAAACAAAAGTTAAAGTAATTACAAACACCTCCCTTTTCATATCCATGCTCTCGCTCCTGTGGACCTTCACAAAGTACCACATGGTAGCCGGGGACGGTGTAGGAGTATAGGAATACATTTTAAACCGCAACACAAAACACATAAATTCAAGTTTGCAGTTCAATTCAAAAATCACACAAAAAATTTAGTTTTTTATAACTTCTTCCCTTATTGTGGAAGATTTTTTTTTATTATACAATAGAATGTTATTTAAATATGATATAAAAGAAAAAAATACAAAGGAAAACAAGATTTACATTTGTATACCTTTATTATTAGTGTCTCCGTGTCCTGTGTGAGTAAGATAATAAAAGTTGCCAAAAACAACAAATGTCATACTAATCTTACCAAACTAATGAGTTTTTTTTCTCTCCATAATGGAACACAGTTTTTTATTTTGTAATATCTTGGCGTGTACGGCCTCACATCTAAAATTATGGCTCCCACTGGTAACTATTGAGCCCGGGTCTTTGATTCGGCCTGTGTTGGATTCCTGATCGGACAGCTTCAGTTTAAGTCCGTGTGGTTCGACCTAAACTATCTTTCAACACGCTTTGGTCAAATTGATGGAGTCAATAACAGAGCACGATATTACAAGCTGGGCTGTGCGGACTGTGCTACAATCCACCGAAAATCAAACTAAGCTTGCTGTCTCGTGATCGAACTAACAAATAGTGCATTGACTGGATTGGTTCAGTGCATGAAGTCGAACTCTAGTCCTGAAGTCTCCAGATGCACGTATTGGGACTATATTTTTCGAAGCATGAGAATGACGTGATTAATAAACACAATTTCACCAGTTATTCAGGGGGTCCAACGAACTATTAAACGTACCGCGAGGCATCGAGAAGCAAACGAAGCGATGCTCCACATTAACGATATAAAGCAAAACATTAGCGAGAGAATATCGAACCTTCTTGGACCTAAGCTAAAGTCCCTTATCTTGAAGGAACTGGTTGTCAGAAGTCGTTCCAAGCGTGCCAATGGCTAAAATCTGGCGTATCCAACACAATCGTTCTTCTTGATCGAGACGAGATTGTGGAAGCTCATAATGGAGGAAAATGTCCCTACCATAAGCAGAACACTAAACATGAAGCCATAGAGTACGGGTCGACCCTCCGTTGTATTCAACGGTAGCCCACTTTTGTACGTACTCTCGCAGCCAAGGTAAAACCAGGATAGTGCTAGCCGACTCCTAATACATGGTCCGCTGTTATAAAAGGTACAACACGGTTGACCTCACTCAGGCTATAAAAAAATGCTAATAAACGAAGTTGAAAATACGTAGGGTGAGCGAGGAAGTTGCCTTCGTATCTCCAACACATACATTTGCTCTCCGCCAATCCCTGACTAAACTACGGGAAAACGGGTGCCTAGCTAGGCTAGTTTAAAGGGGCGATGCCAAGTGCCGCCTTGAAAACCAGTACAACACCAAAAGCGTCTGAGAATCTCAGACTCAACAATATTTTGTTTACAACTTTGAGAAGGCCTATACAAGGGAAGAAACTAACTCCACAACCCTAACTGGAACTACGTCAGTTATTTTTGAACATACGAACTAGTCACGGTGGGAAATCATAACATTCCAACCAGCAATCAGTACGCACAGCTGCTACTGGCCCTGCCAACCGGGCCTTGGTAATACATCACGAGTGGTCGTGTTGTAGGTACTGTGTAAAATTGAACCTTAACTACCTTCACGGCCTGTGCATGGAAGAATATTAATCAGCCTGAAAACCAACTTTGGCATGGAATTTGTTTCTAGCGTTTCGCAAATTTTTGGTACGCTCTTGCCTTGGCCATTCTGGCAGCCGTTGCTGACATTATCTGGAGAAAATCTCACTACTAAAATCAACTTTCCTAAACTAAATCAGACCACAGATCAGGACCTCCAGCCAAGCCATGCAAAGGATCCCTCTAAAAAAGGAGCTCATCTGCGGGACGCAATGTTTTTAAAGGGGGTACTTAACAGGGGGGAAGACACACTTACTTGTAAGAATGTGCTGACACCACACTTCACAAATACAAGCAAATGCTAAACGTAGGTAATTGATCCGATATCCATATTGATAGACGTAAGCACACCAGAATGCACTCCATGGGAAACCTAGCAGCGTAAGCGATATGATATGCGGACAATATGCAAGTCGTGTGAGTCGCTCACTCGCAAAGAAGGTATTTTTCTTAGCGATAAAATATTTTATTGTGGCCAATCGTAATAAGTGCAGTTCAGCAATTTATGAAATCACTTAGACTAAGGTAAAGCTTAGAGCTTAGTTTTTGACATTGAACGGAAATAAATTGGTGATATTGATAACGGAAAAAACCTATTTTATTTGGATCTTTTCAGTTGCAATGGGGCCCGGGGCGGCCCCCAAACTTTAACTTTTTGGAGGCCTAGTCCTTGGGCTCCTTAACGTTATATAATATTTTACGATGTTTGCTACAAAACGCGATTGATTTAATAAAAAAAAACATTATATAAGTAAAAACAATGCAAAATGAAATGTGAATATACAAAAATGGCAATTTAAGCTTATCGTTGCCAATTTAATATAAATATGATGTGGATAAGGTTTTAAAAGATAGTAAATTGTAATTAAAGTGATAGAAACTTCTAATTTGCAAATTCAAAACACAAATAACTTTTAATTATAATTTTGCTCACTTAAAATATATATATTGTGAAATCGTAACTCCACCTTTCATTTGATACCAAGTTTTACCCCCGAACATCGGGGGTGCTATTCTAAAATTTTCGTTTTTTTTGGCAATTTGTTTTACACCACACACATACTAAATACAGAAAGGTGTTCTGCGCGCATTAGTTTTGATCCCCAAACCAGTTGTCCCAGAACCCACCCAGGTTAATTTTTTATAATCGCGGGCCGTTTCTGTTGTAAAATAACATTCGACAGAACTAGAATATTTTTTGTGAGTTTCCGCTGTCGGATTCTGAAACGGAAGTCGAGGCATCGTCTTTTGATCCACCTTTGCTAATTTTCGATAAAAAATTAGTGTGGTGTCAGCGTCTTGTAAACGTGCGCCAAAATCTGTAAAATAATTGGCCTTTTATTAAAGAAATGTGTAAGTTCGACGTTTGAAGCTTAGTCAACACTAATTCTTCTTTTCGTTTTTGCTGTCTCGTTCACTGGGCTGTTTCTGGAGGGAAAAAGACTGCCAAATTCTTTGGAATATTTCACTGGTATTTATTAACTTTCTCACTCCACATTTTCAAACTGTTAGCCAGTTGCATTTCGATAGCATTATGAGTAGTCTGTTGTGCGGCAAACTTTCCCTCTCAAGTCCAATGAACGGTGATCCAGATTCCGATAAAATTTAAAACTGCAAATGGTCCAAACAAATTTATCCATATGTAATCACCACAAGATCACAGAATATTGCGCCCTTCACCGAGTTCGAAATTGCTTCGTTCGGGCGTCACATTACGTTCACACTTCACTGCTGAGCGAATGAAAGAAGAGTGAAGAACAAACAAAGATAAAGAAATGACGTAAAATTTTTGCGCGCAATAGAAACAATAGTGTGCGTGTGTATCTGTTGTGTGTGTGTTGCATGGCGCAAAGTGCGCATCTTGTGCGTTGTGACATTTGTGTGGATCACACCTGTTTATTTGCATTTTTCATGTTAATTTCGATCTCTATCTTTCATTGGTAACGCAATAATTTCTGACACACCATTGGTTGGAGTTGGAAGGCTTTGTGAATGAATTAATTTCAATCGGTCTCATCTCAAGCTCTAAAGAATTTGAGATATTTTCCTTGAGAGACCAATTTTTTATGACTTGAGTGATTTCGTATTTCCATTAAACGAAGTAACAAAAAATTCACCAATTCAACAAATTCACCAAAATGACAATTTACTCATACATTGAACAAATAATAAAATCACTGCATTTTGCAAATAACGTTGTGTGGTATTTTGGCTGAACTTGCTAACCACCTGTTCACATTTTACAGAAAATCCTAAAAGCCCTAGCTTTCATGTAGTCGAATGCTGTGGATTCCACATAGTGATCTTGTGTCAAAATGACCTACCAAGTTAATTTTTCACCGCGTTCCCATATTCGAGTGTCCAAGACGCCATCTATTGTGTATGCTCTCAGGCTTGTTAGGGGCCTCTTCTTCTAGTAAAGGTATGATTGGTCGTTTTAGATGGGTTGATGTTAATAAGCCCCACAGTCTGCACTCATCCCTTGTGTCTTATTCAATGCTCTCTGTATTATGTCGACAGAGCGTACTCTCCGAATTTCATGCCCTTGCATTATGACATGTCTTCAGCATATCCTTGGCACTTATGCCATTGTCAGATAGCTTTTGCAGGAGTTCCATCCACTACTTAGCCTCGCACAGAAGGGTGATAACACCTCCTTGAGGGCACTCCTCAGTGGTATTAGCCTTAACTGCGCTGTTTGCCTACATGGACTTCAGCGCGTTCTTGTGCGGAATATAGATTGGTCAAATCCATCTCTGTATAGACGATCTGAATTTCGTCGTCTCACATCGTTAGATGTTCTAAAAGGCACCCTCGTGTTACGGAAAGCCGCAAATCAATCACTGTTTTCCTCTGCTTCGAACCCCCCTGTAGTTCAGATGTTAATTTGTACATAGCTGTGTCCGTGGACCTACCCGCTCTGTACGCATGCTAGCTATGATGTATGTGGCCAGTTCTTGAGGGCGTTTCGAGACCCTACATTTCTTGGGTCTATTATCTTTTTCCTTGCCTTCGTGAGACCAAAGTGGTGAAGTTAGACTTATTGGTCTGAAGGACTTTGGCCTGTGAAATGTATCCTTTTCACTACTTTTGTATGAATAATCACACTTTTGCGCTTCTCCAACAACATAGTGATGTATCGCCAGTGCCAGGCTATCGCTCATCGAATCCCTGGCCATATGTTGATTATATGTGTCCCTTTGGCTGCATTAGCGTCGGCAAATGCATCCACAACTCCTCGGAATTTGAATTTCTCAAAGGATTTCCATCTGCCCATCGTTTTGGGGAACTCTGGCCTCACTGAAGAGGGAGTTGGCCAACGGCCGTCTGATGGGGTTGGGTTTCACTCTGTAGGGAAATACAGGTTCCATACTTGCGGAGCAGCCCAGATATATGTGTTTGTATCGGGCCTGTTCGCTTCAGCTCCTCCTACCGTTCTGGTATAGTATATAGCCTGGTCTGGGAGCCAAATACTGCTAGGTTTAAGATCTCCCTCTGCTCTTTGGCTAGGTCTTGTGGAGCCTTGCCGCTGCGGTGTGCTAGAAAATATCCCTACCCGATCAGAAATTTTCTGAAACTTGCCTTATCTCCCTTATTGTACTTTTGTTAGGTTTTGAGTCTATTCCTCCCAGTTGCCGGTTCTTTTTGCCCCGCTAAGGAGTTTCCTACTTTCTTTTCTTAGTAGTGTCAGGTCTGCGACCACCCAGGGGTTGCCTTCTTATCCTTACAGGGGACCTCGGCAACTGGAGTTGTGCATCTATCATTATCTGATTTGCTCTATCCATCAATCTGCCCTCTAACTCAGTACCGTTATGTGCTTCGCCGTCTTATTTTTTGAGACTATCCGCGTTAGCCTCTATGATAATTTTGGGTAGCTTGCCCCAGTTTGTCTTCCTGGGATTTCTTTTAGGCTGGGGGATTCCCCGATCAGTTGACCGCGATCAAACTTATGATTCTGTGAATCGCGATTGTGAGGTGTTTCTGCGGAGGCTCTCCATTTCGAGATCATAGTCTCTAGTGTTTCATCTAGGCCTCTGCTTTGACTCTCGTAAAAAATGTCCGGATTTTCTCCTGGACTGTTATGTTATAGTATTTTTCAAATCGTGTTTGCTGTATATATATTCCTAATAAACAATTCACCCTGTGGTTGATAATCACTGCTGTCACATCGTGTGTGTGGAGTTTAGATCGTCTCTGTCCTATGATCAACGTAAGTTCTCGCTCTTCTGCAGTGCGCCACTATGTCTTGCACGTTATCTGAGGGACTGTGCTGTCATCCCTCTGGGAAGGTAAGGGCTGCGGCCGGATCCACAATGCTGGTGTTTGTCCTCCATTACTTTTTCCCTCGATCTGCACCGCCCCCAATCAATCCCGACTTGAAAGTTCTGTGTATGCACAATAGTTAATATGTTGCTTTAAGCATTACACTGCTCTTTGGTCTTGATGTGGATGGTCCCAACATAACCTTGTTTATTACTCACTTGAGGCCCCTCCCTGTCGCTTAAAGCCCAAGGTTCTTGTGAATGAGGGCGAATGCCCGATCATCCGAGGGCTGAACCTCCTCGCCAAGTAGCAGCCGAAGCTGCAATGGGATGATGGAGGTTGATCTTGGGGCTATGTTTATGCTTGTGCCGTCCATTTTGACGCCAAGCCGGCCTCATCGGTCATCGTCATCGCGACACTGCCGCTCTCGCTTTCGTCCCGTCCTATTCAGCTCCAGCTCTGTAGGTCGAAGCTCTCGAGGAGCCTCTTTGTGTGGTGAATTTGTCTCCTTCTCCCCAGGCGGCAACGGATTTGTGTCGTTCCTTGTCTATGCTGCGGTGGGAGGGTGTGTGTGGTCTCGCGAGCTCTGATGGTTAGTCTGGTTGCATTCGCTGTCCGTTCATTTCCTCGTCCAACCACGTTGCGCCGTCTGTCGGTCCCTCTGCCGTTCCGCTTGTCTTCCGGCTGCGCTATATGTGCCCTGGTTGCCTCTGCCTGCTCGGGTCTCACTATAGGAACCCAGGGGCCGTGACGTATAGGTGCATCTTGACATCCGTTTCTGTTTCTTCTGCGTGTAATTTTGGTACTATTCCTCGTCTATCCCACGTCTGAGACGTAGGCCCTGTGTTGCCTCTGCGCTGACAGTTAGCTAACGCGCCATCGCTCTCTGCATCCTGAGGCCCTCATTTTTGGTTGGCTAGGAGGGCCGTAAAACGCAGAACTCTGTTGGGGCGTTCCGCACTTCAATGGGACAGAGACATAGTCACATTAGTGCTTTTGGCGGTATTGTCATTCCTGCGTCTCCTGTGCTCATAATTATGGCCTATCCACCCCTTCAAGCGTCTGGTATCATTTCAAAACGGAGCCACGGAACAGTTTTCCTCGTCCTCGTCACAATCTACGATGAGGAGGAGCCCTGCTCGGAAGTACACCCCGCAAAAAACTAGGGCACGCCACAGCCCCTGAACACTCACCGTCCATTATGACGCTTGGAGATTCGTCAGTCCTCTTGACTTAGGGCCCTCCGCTGGGTATTTATCTGGCAACAGCTTATTCGGATACCCCTTCGGATACCCCTGAGGGCTTCAGAATAGCTCTGATGCCTTGGTGCCATCTCAGCGTACCACCATCCTCCTTGTTAGAATTCTCCCTGCCCGTGCAGTGTTCCTTGGTAACGTGGCAACCAATGCTGTCTTGTGGAACTTAGGAGTTCCCTCCGACGTATATTTGCCCGATACTACGCTTTTCAGCAGGGAGCGGGCGCAGTGCTGGCATGCTATCGCTGGCTGTGTTCTCCTCCTTCTTTACTTCCTCTTTGGAGCAGGTGGCTGTTCTTTGCGGGTCTGGTTCATGCCCTGTGCTCATCTGCCCTGGCTCTTGCCTCCTCTGGGCGACAGGACCTCGCTCTGAGGATTATCGGATTGTATATGCTTTTACCCCGGCATGCCCCACTTAGTCTACAGCGCCTCTATCATCCAGTGCTCCTGACTGCCCCGTGTGGAATGCAGTTTGTCTGAACCTCTGTTGTGCATTCTGTTCGACCGCTTCCCCCTCCGGGTTCCGCTCTTACTTTTCCTTCCTAGGAACTTTCATAGTGCCTGTGAGCTGCTACCCGTGAGTCATGCTCCGACGGTGAGCGCCAGACTTAATCGTCCCTCTAGAGGTACTGCTAGGGTGGTGGTCTTATTCGTGCTGCGCGATGCACCGTCAGTAGCCTCTCTTTGTCACCTTTTCATCGCTCTCGGCATGTGCAAATCTTCTGTTTTTCCTAGCGGCCGCGCTAAAGCCGCATGGAGGTACTGGGCCCTCCATGGATCGCGAGTTTCGTGTTGCTAGGCCGCCGCCCGTTCTGCTCGCTGCGTACCAGCATTGCCCGTCGCTGTCTCACCAGATGGATAGGGGTCACACTCGGGATTAGCGGTGTTCTTTGTTTCGTGGTGGATATTGCTCTTCGGGCCCGCGCGCTGCTCTCCTGGGTTTTGGTGTGCCCTAGGCGTTGTCGCAAAGTGGTTGTAAGTCGATGTCGGTTCTCTGTACACTCGCTGTCGCTTGTGGAGTGGTGGGATTCATCCTGCTGATGCTCTATAGGAGAGCATTAGCCTCCTCATTCTCATGAGTGCTCTCCAAGACGTCGCCTGGAGTACGTGCGTGGCCTCACCGCTTCCTCTCGATGCCCGCTGCTCTTCTTGAGCCCGTTTTCTTCGATGGTCGCTATTACTGTTGTTGTATCTGTTGTGGTTTTGTTGTTTTTGTGTGTTCACTCTACTGTTTCTTATGACAACTTGCTCCTGACGTGGCAAGGCATGTGTTGTCAATGTTTTAATTGAGCGAACATCAGGTAGTGTCCTGGTCGCGCGCAGAGCCCTATGACGCGTGGTATAAGGCCATGTGTGTCCTCACCCATAGGGCCCGGGTGTTGGTGAGCGGAGGCGCGCGCTTATCAATACTGCCGGTCGTTGTGTTGATTTCCTCCTGGCTCGCAAACCACAGTCCACAATGGGCACCTGACGCATGCCACCCTGTATAGAAGTGACAGTTCCTGGTTATCGCGTTGTTATCGATTCGACCCATCACTCGTCAGGTGAGCAGCGAGTTGCCCCAGCGTCCCATCTGACCAATAGTTATCGTATGTCGATCGCCGCGTAAGCCCTGCGACCGCGTACAAGATGGTCTCTGTCGCGGCAGGAGTGTATAATACCATTACAAAGCAACATCCACGTGCAACTCACAGAGCCGAACAATTTTTTGATCTGTACTAGCAGATTAATGAATGAAGGCGATTCATCACAATTACGAATGTATACTAACAATCTGCTATGAAGTAGCTATTCCGTTGTGAGCCTAGTCTTTATAATAAACTACTTGAAAATCTAGAAGGAGCTATTTTCAACAACAACAGCAATTATTTAATAACAATGTGCAGTACAATAAGATCAGTAGTGCTTTTAAAAACAGTACATCACATCAGCTTAACATAATTACCATAAAATTGTGCTAACATCGATATAGAACTATAATTAATGAATCTTATACATCTTACACAGAAAAAGTTACATACATATACTTAATAATAACAATAAAGGAAAATAATGATATATGAAGATATATATTATAAGACGATGAGCGCGAGAGGGAGGATATAGTGGTGTAGCTAAGACAGACAGAATGTGAAGTAGTTTCTAGAGCATCGCATTCGTCACTATAACACCAGAGCTAAAGTACAAGTAGTAATTGTGATGGTTGCGCATTGTGAAGTTACCTTGCCTCTATCAGCACAGATCGTACGTCAGACTCAGGGATGTGTGATGGCCTGCGCTGACAGTCTGGAGCAGATAGCTATCATACTGTAAGTGTATTTTAGTACATTTACTAGATTGTGAAGTACGTGCGGGACTTCGTCGGATTAACTATTTTCGTTACAGATACTTTGGCATTCTCCATATTAGTAATTTGAAATAGACACATGCAGTTTTCTCTGTCAGCAGAGAAAATCAAGTTACTACAACCATGAATCTGCCTTCCTCCAAGGGATATGATTGTCAAACTTTTTCAGACCATCACATAACGGGTACGTTATTAAATAGGACATTGGTTTTGTGGCAGGAAAGTATGAGTCAAGCTGCTGTAGACAAGTTCGGCTATACGTTATGATGAGGAAAATAAGCTCGTATATCTAATTTAGCGCTCGCGTTTGCGTAACGGTGTAATTATGCAGCCATTCTCAGTCTACGCAGAACGCAGTATACATTACTTACACTACACTATTATGTCGATCGGAACAGGTCAACCTAGAGTTGATGACGAAACCTAAATTTCTAATTTTGTATGTGAACGGCAGAGCAGTACTGCCAATAAACAATTCTGGAATATTTTTGAGACTCGCTACATATACATATTGGCAACACATACGACTTAGACGCATTTAGGCATAAACTGTTATCACTTGCCATTGCGGATATAGCAGGACAACTCACAATTTTACATGATAAATTCCTCAACAAGACCAATTCGGCTAGACAAATACACTTTGTCATCGCATATGCATGCATATTAACATATTTACCCATGAGAAACATCATTGACATAGACTGAACAAAAGTAGTCCCCAGGACAGACCCCTGCGGAACCACCAGCTGATACCGCCTTATAATAGAATATGTATTCCTTCCCTTTACCTTCTGTACTCTGCCACTAAGATAGCCATCATAAGTTTTATGGAGTTTTTCCGAAAAACCAAAATTAATTTTCAGCTTCCATATGTAAAATATTAGCGACGGATCCAGTTAGCACTACAATACTTTCTTTTTTCTTGCCTTATAGAAATGTAGCTTTGTTTCTTGCAGCTTTATATTGGGACCAGGCATCATCCATCATTCTCCTCCTCCACTTCCGGTATAATTTATTCCGCAAGTTGATAGATGAGAGCACTTTTGTATTAAACCAGGGACAAGATGGGTTGACTCTAGCCCTACAGAACATATTTCTCATATAAATCAGTCAAATTTTCATTAAAATTTTTTAGCTTTTCATCTACAGAACTACAGAACCAGCTTTCATTCCAATTCACAGTTGTTAGACTTTGATACAACCCATTTACATCTATCGACTTAGAATCACGATACATAAAACTTTCTTGAACAGGAGCACGACTAACATAACATCCACAGTACAAAATATTAGGTCATGGTCAGAAACAAAGAATATTTGGTCAAATTTGAGAATATGGTCAATATTAGGGGTTATGAAATAATCTAAGAGGCTTGGATTTGCATTATGAGCAAATCTCGTAGGTACTACTTTATTTACTATAGAAAGTCCCGCTGCAGTTACATGTTCATATAGCTTACACGAAAAGGAGTCATTGGTTAATAAGTTCACATTAAAATCACCACAAATAACAAAAAATTTGTAGTCAATTACAAACATGGATAGTTTCACAAAAAAAAATCCAACAATCAACACTTACGAGGATCATATACACACGATACTAATATGCTTTTTACACCATCAGAAACTTCCGCTATAATAAACTCAGTGTCCATGGAATAAGATGTAGCTATAACATGTATTTTTAACGACGATTTACAAAATATTGCCACACCTCCTCCTCATTGGTTACACCTGTCATGGCGAATGAGGTTGTAGTTAGGAATGCTATAGACAGAATCTGGAATAGTAGGGCTAAACTAGGTTTCCGATACACAAACCATCTAGGGAACCCTCGAAGACATGCCTAACATAGTCCAGTTTATCACCATTAAGGCTCCGAGCATTAAAATGTACTACATGAAGACCAGGAGACTGCTTGCACAAAATATCTAACAATATCTTAGAGCTTTCATTAGCTCTGGATACTTTTTTGCTTAATGGGTTTACTAACATTGATCTGTGTGTGGTAAAAGACAACCATAAGTAAAAGTGTACATTTCAAATACAATAAGAGTACAACTTGCTAATGTTTAAGCAAAAACAAGTTGTACAGACAAAGAGGAAAAACAAGAAGTTGTATTTTAATAATTTTTGGGACAATTGTTGAAATTTAAATATTTTGATTTTCAGAGCTTTAAGGCCGCTAATGAAAGACAAAAACTAAGTTTTTCCTTTTCTCCTACGCGTCTCATAATTGTGCAAATAGCCAATTGTACCGGAATGTTGGTAAAGAGGGATGTTACATCGAACGATATTAGCATTTCGTCATCTTCCACCGTCACATCTCTAAGGTTGTTCTTTAGTTGTAGAGAATTACTTATGTTTAGGGTATCACTAATTATATTTTTCATTATTATTCCTATGTGTCTTGAGAGTTTATAGCATGGCACACCTACGGAAGATGATATTGGTCTCAGAGGGCTGTTCTCTTTATGGATCTTTGGAAGTCCATATAGCCTTGCTGCAAGTGAGCTGTTTTTTAATTTTAAGAATTATATTTTTCTGTTTGTAGATGTTGTTTATTATATTATTGTTTTTCCTTAACAACTGTTGCGCGGGATCATTTCTTATTGTTTTGTATGTGTTGTCATTGAGTAATTGTTCCATTTTTTGTTCATAATCCATTTTTTACATCATTACGGTTTTGATTCCTTTGTCTGCGTTTGTAACGATTATTGTATCTTTATGTTTTTTAACAAAGTTTCTGGTGTTTTCAAATATTTTTAAAATGAAATTTCTCTTTTGGATTGTTGGGTATTTTGTTTTCATATGTGTTATTTTCGTTGCTAGATTACATCTCAGTATATCTTTTTGTCTCTCATCTTCTATTGCTTGATTGCCTTGTTCTAAGTCTGCAATCAAATGAATGGGTGAAAAGGTTTTCTTCGAAACTGGTAACGCCAAATTTTTCCCCATGTGATAGTAGCCAACGGTTCTCTGGTGATACGGTATAGTACTGGTAAGTTGTATCAATAATGCAAATTAGTACGGTTATATTATAAAGAGAAGAAATAGCAGCAAGAAATAATTAATATAAAGAAAACTTAGAAATAAGAGAATTAATACAATATGTATAAATTAGACGGCTTAGTTTGAATTTTACAATACCATTATCTATGCGCTCCAATAAGAGCATTAACCTCAGCTTTACTGCTTACCAGCTTGCTCTTGTCGCCATTGCTGAGACGACAAACCTTTACCGCGAATGGAGACACGCTAGACGCTAGCTGTTATCTATGCCGAAAGCATTACTGATACTTAGCATAGACTTGACTGACTTGGCGTTAACGTGGCAACTTAGCCACGATTATACTCCAACTTGGCGCGCATAAAATCGGGCATCATAATCAGCGTTGAAATTTAGTTTTAAATAATGTCAACTTTGTATGACAAAATGTCACAAATGGACATGTGAACAACAAAACACATGCATCTCAAAATGTAAACGTCACTTCAGAACGTAAATAGCAAAATCAAAACTTCAACAAACTTCTAGTCAATTTGTTAAGTTTGTCAGTAATCAGTAACATGCAATGTTGCTTTAACAGAACTGTAAGTGACAGTTCACAAGCCAAGCCAAGTCTAGGCTAGTATCAGGAAGGTAGCCTTAAGCATCTGAGGCATATGTTATCAACTCTCTCGCAATTGTGCCGTCAGACTTACATCGTAGAAAAATGGAGTCATAACCAGGACAGTTAGCAATATCTGAAAGCGCGAGTGACTTTTTTCGTCTCGAGTTGCTAAAACAGATAGGCAAAAAAGAAAAAATATAAACAGACTTAATAGTTGGGTACGATCAGTTGCAGAGAACAGCTTAATATAAAGGGACAGGCATGTGTTGGGGCTGCGCTTTTGCTTATTATGTTTAGTTTGGTTCTTCACCTCGAAAAGCTTCGCAGCCTATACGGTGGTCGCGTTGTGCTCAGCGGCCCCTCTGCCATATGGTGGTTTGGGTTATTAATATCATCTCAGCAGGCAGGATCTCATGTCGATGTGGTGTGCGGATGCCAGTGATCAAAGTGGAGATCAGCACAGTGGCAAACACACAGCTGCGTTTTCAAACGTATTCAGCATGCCTGAGCTCGCGCAACGAGCACTCATTCGTAACACTGAGCACACTCAGGAGCAGCAGCACATGCATTTCCAGCTGAAAACACACTCTCTTCTCTATTGACACAGCGCTCTAGCAGGACTTTGAGGTTGATCTGCAGCAGTCAACTCACCGATTTTCGGACTTTACACGCTTCTTCTAATTTACCCATTATTGCGCGTCAACAGACTAGTTCACTAGTTGCCCTCTAGTGTATTTCGCTTCCAACATGTTCTCAATCATTAACATCTCTGCTCATTGCCAATCTCTTCAAAATTTTTTTCAAGTCTGCCTAATTAGCTAGGACGATTCTGGTGTGCGGGAGAAACTGACTGCTTATGCTTGCTGAGATTTCGTCGGCGCCCAAGGACTTGTTGTATATCTATGTATATTCATGCTCGTGTATTATCTAGTAATCTTTTTCTTCTCATAACTAGTGAAGCGCTGCCGACCCCACGCAAATAAATTGATAACCAAAAAAAACAATCGCGACACAAAGCGTACACTATCAAAGCAAAAAAAGTTAGGAAAAATTTCACTAGTGTCCGAAAGATAAACGCTATTATCTTAGAGCTGACAAATAAAAAGACCACGTCTATTTAGTACATAGAGATACTGAATTAATTAGTCTGTGTTTTTTGTACAACATATACGTTTACGCCTTAAATATTTATGGACTGCCTGAACATTAAGCGTTTTTTAGGCTGCACACCGTAAACGTATACGCCGATTGTTGATGACAAAATGTGAAAACTTCTTGCACAAACGTCAAATTACACATTTAGATTGGATCATCGCTATGCGCCGTCATATGGAACCCATCCATGTCAAAACGCTAAAAGCCAGCCATATTGAAAATCCTGTAAGGCATTGACGGTTCAAAGATATCACCACTTGTTTTTATCCACATGGTATAGCGTGTAAACCACCGAGGTGTGTGGTAGCCGTGCTCACCCCTACCACACCGTACTACCCTGTTCACACCCAGGGCAAAGCAAACAACAAAATTTAGAAATAAAGTTTTTCAATTAGAAGAAAATTTCCTAAGCGGGGTCGCCCTCGGCAGTGTTTGGCAAGCGCTCCGAGGTGTATTATCTGCATGAAAAGCTCTCAGTGAAAATACATCTGCCCTTGCAGATGCCGTTAGGAGTCGCATAAAACATGTAGGTCCCGTCCGCCAAATTTGTAGAGAAAATCAAGAGGAGAACGACGCAAATTGGAAGAGAAGCTCAGCCTAAAATCTCTTCGGAGGTTATCGCGCCTTACATTTAATTTTAGTTTATTTATAGTATTGGTGCAATTTTACATTAAATTACACACACCTTCGGCTCTAATAAAGTCTTTTAAGCCATTCAGGATATGAAGGTTATAATCTGCCGCCGATATAAGCACAATTTTTTAAGGAATTTGCTGAGAGAATGCACACTCAATTAATTCAACTTTAAGCGCTTGATTGTTGCGGGCCATCCATCTTTACTGGATAGCCAATTCCGATGAAACGCTTTCCTATGGCAGTATGAAGATAGTATTCTCATGATTTAGAAAGTTACATATGTTAGCAAGCTACAATTATGGTGTGAAATTCATTTCAGCCGTTTTCTACTTCTGGCAGTTCAGTACATACATAGCCGTGTTTTTTTTTCACGCCTATACGTTTACGTGCGCGTAAAGAAAGCGCCTATCCTCCGCTTAGATAATGCTCCGGAGACCCATCTGCTAGTGCAAGTGTGTTAAAACAATACTAGCTACAGCACAGAGGTGTACAGAAAAAGCGGAGACACAAACTTTCAACCAATTGATACATAGAATTAGTGTTAGAGGTGAAACAACACATATTGCAGTTACACTGTGTATTAATGTGTATGAAGTTAGTAGTACTAATTTTATGCGCAGCCAATTTCAATCAGGTGTAGTTTAAAAGTGAACAAAAGATCATCGTAATTGTTATGGGCAATTTTAGTCATTTGTCCTTTTAGCTCTTGTTTTTCTCTTTCTTTAATTCGCTAAAGCAGTGTGACGTAGATGTGCAGAATGAAGCAATTTTGAGACTTGTGGAATTGCGCAATCTTTCGTGTATGATTTGTGGCTCTTTCGAAACAGCTCCGAAGATCGAAATTTGTCCCATAATTTGCGGTCATCGCGGCACATCGGTCCAATGCAGTAATGCCTTGGCAATGCCCACCTTCAAGATACTGGCTGCGCTTAGAAATGCGCAAACCGTCCGACGGTGCATTTCAATGCACCGTGCTGCCAAAACACAAGTACATCAGCAAAAATCTATAACCAAAAATGGCCGACCAATAACAAAATAATCCCCCATTGTTCACAAGGGGTAGTAATGGAAAAAATGAGTCGAGCCTAAAAAACTGCCAAGTCCCATTCAATATTATACTTGCCTTTCTTAGATGGTATGGACCCTCAAATACGGCAAAACAATTTTCTCGCGAATTACACCATTCTAACTTAGCGTTCCATGGTCGGCGGTGCAAAATTGTGATTAACAGATATAATTTAATTTATATTCGGCGATTTATTGATACAATTACAAATTATTGCGTACTAAAATTGTTGTAATGAAATTCTAACTAGTGGTTGGGGCCATCATTAGCTAAAACTATGAGCTGTAAATTGTGTATCATTCCCTGGCCTTAAACGTTTTTCCGCGAATTTAGCTGTCAAGGAAATCTGTGTAGTTGTTGGAGCATTAATATTAGTTGGAAAAATATTTTGCAGGTAAATATAAAAACGTCATGCAAAGTCTTGCATAGGTGTATAATTGACACATATTTTTCGCAAAATCTCATTTAGAAGTCTCGAAGCAAATGCGCCAACTTCCATGTATTCGCCAAGCGCCTCCACAACGACATCCGCCAGGACAATCTGTACCTGGTGGTCCACGATCAGATGACTATAAATAGCATAATATTATACCTGGTTACCTCATATGCCACCACCAAAACAATCAGTAACGCAAAACATTATAATTTTTAAACTAATTTCTGTCTAAAAATTTTGTTATTTTCTAGATGGTCTCCTCAAAACTGAGTCAGTACACCACAACATCAATTGCAGGCGGTGTACATTTCATACCAGCAAACATGGAACAGCAAAGCCACCGCATGGGTCCAATGACAGAAAGCTGGTATACTGCAGCACAATCCGTCCACCTCAAACCTAGCACCAGCCACTTGTTGCAGAGCAACTACGTCCTTCAGTATGTCGCCGCAATCTACGACCCAGGGGGGCAATGACACCACATCCACTTATGCCAAGGATATACAAACAACAAACAGCACCGATGCAAAGGCAATTCCCCCTGGACAAAAATTGGTACAAGACAGGGAGTCTATAACCACTCTCCAGCGCGTGATCTCGCAACATTAGCGTTATGTATGATATTCGAAATTAATGTTTGTTTGGCCTATACATGACTATCTTTTCTTTTTCGTCCATCTTGTATTCATAATCTGCAACAGGCCTCTAAAAACAAAACAACAGACTTTTCCCCCACACAACTTTATTAATTTTTTTTGTTTCTTCAATGTACCCTTGTCTATTTTTGTTTGAATTTTCTTTGCTTGTTTGATGTACTTCTCTAGCTAGCCACTCACTCCCTCATCTATATCTTTGTATATTGACACACGACCCTTTAATCTCCCTAGAATCGTTGCCAGGGACACACACCCCACTCTGCCAAATCTGACAGACGAAACAATACAATGCTCCTCAGTGTTACTGCGGATCCCCTTTCCACGCGTCCCTACACCATCCACTTCACGCGCCTCACCTAACAACACCACTTAACAACTTCCACCCACCACCCCTGTCTGTCACTGTTTTTGTCCTTCACCATGAGTTATGCATTCAGCGTGCGTCTCTGTGGCAGCCCCTCTCTAAACACACGTTCCAATTCGCACCTTCATTCCCATGGCATCCCTTGGGCCACCCTCGGACACGCTCTTTTCCTCCCAGTCGCCCTCTGCACGCTCTGAGCGGCCGCCACCCCTAGTCTATCACCCCTCGTATCCTTCACCTCCATCTATTTCGACTCCTGTCCCTTTTTTCGCTACCACCACACTAGTATCTCACTAACTCCTACTATACCTTTACCGCGCATGTCTGTGTTTCACGCTATCTCACCCCGCCTGTTTCTACCGCTTGTTTATCCCACACATTTAAATCTTTATATGTATATAGCCTTTTTGATTTCACCATTACCCATTTCCCGCTATTCCGATTATTCTTTCTGTCCTTCGCAGTGTTACTCTCACTCTCTTAGTCAACACTCTCTTTCTGTTGCTTCCCACCCACGCATATTCTTATTTCTTGCTGTATAGCAGTTACCTCATACATTTTTACTTACTCCATTACACTCCCACCATCTTTGTCCTTCCCTTCACACACGTATATTTCGCATTGAACCTTGTTCCCTTTGTCATCACATACTCTACACTCCTCCTACCACTCTCATAGTCGTATGTGCTCACCTCCACTAGTGCCTCATCACACTTATCACCCCTATCCTCTCGAGTGTGCTGACTTATGCTCACCCCATTCATTCTTACCTCTTTATTTCGTATCATGTATACCCGTTTTTTTATCTTTTCTGTACTGTGTTTTTGGTGATTCACCTACACACACCTCTATCTTACTCTCTGTTGCCCGTTTGTATGACCACACGATGACTTGCTTGCACTGCAATCAGATCTTGTTGCGAGGTTCTACTAGGTCCGCCACACCATTGTTTATATACATGCCAATTACTTACCGTCTACTATCGTATTGTGATATTGACTTGTATTGCACCACTTAACGCATATCGCCATATCCCCTACCACTCTATCTATGTGCACCCTGAGCTGTACGTTATAATGTCACGCTGTATCCACAACTATCCCCACACACACAGCACACGATAGATATTACCATCTTCTTGTTACACTTGTGTATGAGCCCACACCCCCCAGCTCACATGTGTGGATCCGGAGCACTCCACATTCACTACTCTCTCCCCTCTTCATATTGTTTGTTTTAAAAAAAGCTACTGTCTGATACACACACTCCGCACTTATATCTGTTCCACACTCCAGCCACCCTCACACACAGTGTCTGTGAACGCAGATACATCAGTTTGTACAATATTAGTCAACCCACCTTATTTGTTGTTATCTCTGCCACAACGTGTCCGTCCCTGTCGCTGTGTATCACTCAGCCCAACCTACCTGCCAGCAACAATATCTAACACACCTATCTTATATCTGATTATATATACATCTACTACGTTAAACCCTGACTGTGTATATTATGGCCGACAAGATAATGAAACGATGTCACCTGCTGCGAGTCCTATAGCATGCCCGACGGGAATGCTACAACAATGTTGTAATTATTGTATGTAACCGTCATGTGTTGTGTATGAAGAATGTTCGAATTCGCACTACATGTATTGGATTTTATATCTACTGAGCTGAACCAGCAGAGAAGTTAAGTACGTTGACTTGACAAATGATGTAGGCTCGCGAATCGAGCAGCGCTGCTGGTGTGTTCGGGATATTAAACACTATCTGGTGTGATTACTTTGAAGAAACGTCAAGTTGGATGGTGAAGTTTAAACCCATTTTCCAAGGTTTATAGTGGGC
>JARSSU010038867.1:0-75000 GCA_029619165.1 Eurosta solidaginis
AAACCGCCGTATTGCCTTTCGTACTAGGCGCCGACAATAATAAAGCAGGTAACTGGCAGCGGAACTATTTCCATATTTTTGTGGGCACCTAGTACAAAAGGCAAAAAATGTTAATATGGAAATAGTTGCGCTACCAGTTACCTGCTAAACTTTTATGGGCGCCTAGTACAAAAGGCACAAAACGGTCGGTTAATAAGGAACTGATTGAGGACTAGGCGCCCATAAGAAATATCTCGCGAACTTTCACTGTTATATAACTTAATGCCGGTTGGTGTTGCTTGTGGTCTATGCGCCCATGAAAAATAGTCCGTAGCTAGCACTGATATATCACTTA
This sequence comes from Eurosta solidaginis, assembly GCA_029619165.1. Classification (NCBI taxonomy): domain Eukaryota; kingdom Metazoa; phylum Arthropoda; class Insecta; order Diptera; family Tephritidae; genus Eurosta; species Eurosta solidaginis. The sequence continues at coordinate 335 of JARSSU010038867.1, forward strand.
ATACCGACTTCTGTTGCTAATGGACTAGGCGCCCATAAAAATTTCACGCAACTGGCATTGTTATATGACTTAATACCGGTTGCTACTGGTTGTAGGCTAGGCGCCCATCAAAAATAAAATGTGTTATTGTAGTAATTTTTATTGGTATATGGCTTAACACCGACTGCTATTTTTTATGGACTAGGTGCCAATAAAAAATTTCCGACTGCTGTTGCATGTGTACTAGGCGATATGACTATATATCGACTCCAGTTCCTTGTGGACTATGCACCCATAGAAAAACAGCAAATAGGGCCCTATAAAAGCTAGCCCGTTACAGGCATTGATCTTAATTCATATTGACCGGAAAATAGGCGTTTAGGTGTGTTTAAATTCCTATTCAGTTTGAAATTCACGCCGTTTTCTTCTCTGAACAAAAATATTGCATTCGGGCCGGTTTCGTTGTTCGTCAAGCCACTATTGATATCGTTTTCTCACTTTCGCAGTTTCACTAAATGAAAAGTCATAGTGATTTAATATTTTTATATATAATATTCTCTATATTTGTTTTCAGTAATGTTTTTTTTTGTCTTTGTTACTTTAAGTTTCTATAATAATATTATATAATTAAGAATTTATCATTTCATCTAAATATTTCAGTTAATAATACAATATAATAATAATTAATTCATTAATTAGTCAATTCAGTAATAATAATTCTTCATCATTTGCATTCCCTCTGGGTTCATTTGCTTTTTTCTGGTTTTTTATTTGTTTTAATTTTGCGTTTGCGTTTTATTTTGGTTCTTTCGTTTTGTTCTATTTATTTTTATTTTTTTGTGTTACTAATTTTTGTTTTTATTTTTTTCCATATTTTGTTATTATTTATATGTATGCATGTTTGTATGTAATAATAGTTTTGCTTGTGTTTCTTCCTAATGCTTGTATGCGCTCTACTTTGAATTTATTTGCTTCGTTAGCATTTCTTAATTAATTATATTATATGTAAGTATGTATGTATATAATTTTTTTTAAACGAAATAAATATTCATGCCGTCGCCATTTTCTATGGAAATTTGGTTTCGTTAGTAATTTTTTTTTATTTGCTTATTTTGTTAGTTTGATTTTGTTTTGTTTTAACTTCACTTTTTTCTTTCTCGTGTGTTAATGTGCACGTAGAGGTGTGTAAATGTGTGTGTGATTTAGTTATGTCTTTTTTTATGGCATTATTTTCGCTTAGCACTGCTACTTTAAAAATCATTCTTCGCTTCGCCATTACACACGCAAGTACGAATGTATGTAAGAAAATATTTTTGTTTTATATATTTCTATAAGTGTGTATTATGTATGTTTATGTATATAACATAATTTATTCTACAATTATCGTATATATGTATGTAGTTAATTATTTACTTGTATAAAGAGCAAATGGTTTTAACAAAGCTTATAAATAAAAGTTTGCAATTTAAATGCTATTCAATTAAAATACTTTTCTTTTTTAATATATAAAATTTAAATTTTTTTTCAACTTAACGCGCTTTAACTTTTATAAACTTTTTTCTATATGTAGTATTTAGTTTGCTGCTTGCTTTTAATTATTTTTGCGCCACTTTGTTGAAATTGTAGCTTCTTCTCCTTTTTTTAATTTTGCTGCTTCCTCTTCTTTTTCGTAATTGGTTTTTTTTTCTGTTTGCATTTTATTTGTTGTGTCAGCAATTACAGCATTTTTGCATTAATTCAAAACAACTTTTCTTTTATTTACGTATTTAACGGTACTTAATTAATTTTGTTGTTGTGTTTTATAAAACTTTTCATTTGGGAAAATTCAATTTTTGAATTTCATTTTCATAACTTAATTTTCATCTTCTTTTTGTTGTTATAATACATTCTCTTGTGCGTTCTACAATAATTGATTATACTAAATAAATAGCAATGTTGCTCTAATGGTTTTCACTGTTGTTGCCTTTATATTTTTGTTTTTGTATTGTTGATATTTCTCGCTTGATCGGGTTTATGGATATCTCAATATGTGTAATCGTTATGTAGGAATTTATGTGGTACTTATGCATAACTTTTGAGCTGTAACCATTGTGTGGATTTTATGGAGTCGCTACTTTAGTCATTCCGATTACCAAAGTAGGGTAATATTGTTGTTTTTATTTTAAGAATAAAATTACTTCACAAAAGTATTAAAAAACTCTTTCGAAATCTTTGGTAGGATACGCAAGTTGTTCTGATCTACTAACCTTCGAAGTAAAATAAGTTCCGATAACCGATTGTTCCATGTTAACAAAACTCTCGAATCTGTGTATCCGATAGGATTATAATCCTATGCTTTAGAAGTCAAGAAATGTCACTCCTACAGTACCACAAATTCCAAAGAGTTTTTGGTTGTTACACTCAAATAAACTTTTTATAAAACTGGGTTTAATTTTTCGGCACAGTAATTTCTTGCGCAAAATAATGAAATTTTTCTAAAAACAAGGGAATCTTTCTTATATACATAGAAATTTTCTACATTGTTAAAAACTTCGTATAGTGAATAGTATACAGTGTATAATTCCGAATAAGACACGAAGAAACAATCACTATCTTTTTAAAGGCATGCCAAATAACAAAGCATACTTTACAAGAATAAAAATAGAATAGTTATGAGAAAACATACCTGCTGTGTTTTGACAGCCCGATTAAAATGATGCCTTAATGTTTCGACTGTTTTCTTTGTTTTACTGTCATTATGTTGTCGCTAGTGCAGCTCTTTCCGAAAGAGTATGCTTAAAGATTTTTAACACCCATAACTTATTGTAGCTGTTTTGAAACGTTAGTACATCAGTTTCTTGTCGTTATCACAAAATTATATCGATACATTTAAAGAAGCTTGAAAATTATGATGGCTTTCAAAACTGATTCTGAAGTTGTTATTTTCAAAAATGTTGTCTCTAATATTACCTAAACTCAACTAGAATCCGTTTCAATACTACACTGCTGTCTTCTATATTGTACGCACAGTATGATTTATCTTGAGACATCCTCTCAAAATACAACACGATCAATGCTAATAACACTTCTAACCACCTTTCAAGTTTTAACGATGCTCAACAAAATCTACACTAACCAACCAATACTGACTAATAGTGGGAAAAGATTTTTAACTTGAGATTGAATATATACACAAAAAAAATTTGGTGCCAAACTCGCACTTTTAGGTGTTGTTCTATATAAAAACCAAAATAGTTTGAATTTCATTCTACAGAAGTGCTGAAAAAACTATTTTGAAAATAAAATTTAAGTTATAATAATAATAATATGTTGTATATTGCTTCGGCTGAGAATTAAACCTAGGACTATCGGTATGAAAGGCGGATCACGCTACCACCACACCACTTCGGCTTGCTTTTCGCATCTGGCAAACTAAACTAGTAAGTTGTATCTAAATAGTTATATTATATTTGATTTCGCTCCGGCCGCGACTTAACCACCACTGCGGCTTGCTGTTTCACATCTGTCATTACTCAACAGAACGAGCAACAGCATTGACTCCAAAATTAGTTTAAACATCACTCTGAAAAGTGTAATATCTTTCAATTACACCAATCTTTGCACTTTTTTAACACGCTTCTATTAGCTTCACTTGTATGTATATATGCTTGTTTGTAACTCTCAAGGCTAGGCGCGCAAGGGACACTTAGACCCATCTAGCGGCAATTATTGAAGACCCCAGTTGTGTTCAACAGCGGAGACACGAACATCTGTGCTGCGGTGAACTATGAACATAAAATATCTGAGTGGATTATAGATACTAAAACTGCACCATATTTGTGTGTGTGTGTGTAACTATATTTATATTATTGGTGCTAAATTTTAAAGTACACCAAAATTAGTTTTGATATTACTAGTTATTTAGTTTGTTATATTAGCATCAAAGTATGTTGCAAACAACTTTTAAACAGCAAAAATATGTTCGAATTGGAGCTGTACATAAATGTGTATTGAGGCTGTAAGGTCTTATAATGAGATCATTCCATTGATATAATTATGATTCCTCTGACTCAGCTTTCTAAGGTGCACAAAAAGCTATCTTCACAAGCGAACAGATGTGCCGAGAGCACCGTGCTACTAACTATTTTGATCAAAATGCACGGAACTGGATATTTCTAACTTATGATATCAATAATAGCGGCATGCTTACCCCTTCGAGTCCTCTAACCCCACTTTCTCTATAATGTTATTATCTGACTTAGACATTGTTTGAACCATTGTGAATGATAACAAAGTGTGATATCTTCTGCATAGACGTCAAAATTCCAAAGTGATTGGATCACCGGATTTGTAATTGACTATCGCTGTCTCATTCTGTATCTCTTTCGATCACCCGCTGAAGATAGGCGCCGCCATATTGAACACCCTGTCAAAACGCTAAAAAGTAGCCATATTGAACATCCTGTCAGGCAGTTGACAGATAAGATAACACACTTAGTTATCATTCACAATGGTTTGAACATGCATTAAACAATAAATCCCCTAAGGGTAATCTACTAAAAAACTTTTGTTCATAACATGGTTTGCAACTTATTTTTGTAAACCCCGCCTACTCTCACTCAGTACAAGAAACTTAGTACAACGTCAATGAACACATTAAGCTTTTTCAGCTTCTTACTTTTATGGATATTGGGCGCCCTGGATTTTGGGACAAAAAAAAATTCCTTTAAATGTAAAAGGTTTGGAATATGTCGTGGATATTATGTTCTGCTGCTGGAGTAGCTTTTTGTTATTTGTAATAGTTGTTGTTGTTTGTATGGTTTTTAAGTGGATATTGTTGATCTAATGCGTTGTATTAAATGTTTGTTTTTGTGAATTGATTTTATTAGCTACGTTTTAGTAGTTACTATGCTTTGCTTTCAATGTATTATTTGAAAAAAAGATGCATGTAATTTTTCATTTCTATTACATTTGTAATATCTGCTTTATAGTATTTAGTGTTTCATGTGTTGTTTTGGTTTTTTGTAGCTCAGTCTTTTACTAACAATTTTTTTTTATGTTTCAATTTTATTTTTTTATGCTTTTTCACTGTTTTTGCTCTTTTGTTATGATTTACTGGGCTTGCAACTTCCAGGTAGTAAGTGTGATTTTTACGAAGCAGAAAACATGTTTATCTTGGTTTTTGTTGTGTCAACTGTGAATTGCTCAATCTGCTGACTTTTAAAAAAATATTTCAAAGCAAAAATAGTGTAAACAAAATTTGTTTGAAACCTTTAATTTTGAATGATTTGTTTCCAAGATTGCTGAATTATGTTTTAAAAAATTTGTTTTTGTTTTAAACATGTTTATCTGCTTTCAAATTAGCATTTTTGTTATAATATTTTTAACTTCAAACATATGGGGTATTCTCCTGCATTTGAACTTATCAACTCTCTCATTTAAAATTTTTATTTGGTATGTAATTTTTTTTTAACTTTTCATATTTTTTATTCACATTATTTTTCTTGTTTATTTGTTTTTATTTTTTAATTATGGCGCCAAAAATTTGCATTAGTTATTATAACTGCCTGCTACCGTAGCTTTTATATATTTATTATAATTTTGTCTGTTTCTTGTACATTTTTTATTTATATTTATTTATTTCCTCGCTATTTTTTGATCACCAAGTTTTTCTTAAATTGTAATTGTAATTTGGTTTAACTTTAAATACATAGTATGCTTATTACAACTATGACTATTCGGATTGGAGGAATATGGGACCGTGAACTGTCGCGAAGCAATATTTAATTTTTAAAAAGGTTTTTTTTTGTCGAAAAAAACATATTTCTAATTTAAGTTTATATTTTGAAATAAACTTTTCTAAAGGAATTTTCTTTTCGGGTAACCCAATCATTGACACATAGCTATTAACAACATAGCGCTTCAGCTCAAACCATAACAACAAATGACGCCCAAAGTGCGGTAGACCTTTACAAAAAAAGGTAGCCAATGTCAACAAAGGTATTGTTGAGTATTTTTCAAATAAATTAAAATGAACTTAGGAAAAAGTTATTTATATAGACATTACAAAACAAAAGGCAAAATAAAATTTAAAATTTTTAAAGTTTTCTTCTTAATTTTTTTTCATTTACAAAGAGCAAAAGGAAAAGTGAAAACTCCCAAATGCATTTCTTGATACAAATTGAATTTCCGAAATGACTCATTTGGACGCATTTCAATGCCTTTTGCATGCAAATGCAATCCAAAACATCCGATCCACACAAGCTTTTGAAATTTTCTAACTAAAACAATTGCCGGGAACAAAATAGTTCCACTAGGTTTTAATGCAAAACTGACAAATCTACCAAAAACTGCTTTAAATTTTTGATATTTGATAGGTATATATTTTATATGAATTTTATTTTTGAATCTTTTTAATATTTTTTTATTTCAATATATATATATGATAAATCAATAATTAATTCCTTTTCTTTTTTCGCATTTTAGTTGTTGTTGTTGTTGTAGCGATAAGGTTGCTCCCCGAAGGCTTTGGGGAGTGTTATCGATGTAATGGTCCTTCGCCGGATACAGATCCGGTACGCTCCGGTACCACAGCACCATTAAGGTGCTAGCCCGACCATCTCGGGAACGATTTATGTGGCCACATTAAACCTTCAGGCCATCCCCTCCCTCCCCACCCTCAAGTTCCATGAGGAGCTTTGGGGTCGCCAGAGCCTCGTCTGTTAGTGAAACAGGATTCGCCGCGGATAGGCGAGGTTGACAATTGGATTTGGAGAAGCCATATATTGCGCTGGCAACCTGACGGGTTGCGCTACACAGCCCCTTGAATCTGGTATTTTAGTCGCCTCTTACGACAGGCATACCTACCGCGGGAACATTCTGAACCCCTAACCCGCTGGGGTTCGCATTTTAGTCAATTATGTCAGCGCATTTTCTTGCTATGGAAAGTTTAGCGAAATGCGAATGAGGCCAATGTAAACGCTTTCAAATGATTCATTTCGAAGAACGCATTTGGGAACAGTGTAAATGTTATATAAACGAAAATTAAAACTAGTTTCTGAAAACTATTGTAGTTATAGCACTTTTTTGAAAGTGGTTTTAAATTATTTTTTTCATTTTGTGCTTTAAAACCAGTAAAATTTTCTTGCTCATAATAAATATTCTAATAATCTTTTTGTGTAAACAAATTTTTGTGTTTCAAAAAGTTTTTGAACACTTTAAAATATATGGTTTGAGAGAACAACTTTGAAAAGCAGAAAATTTATTCTCTTTCATAAAAGTGACACGCTGAAAAAATGTTGCAAAATAATACTTTAGCTTTCAAATGCTTTTTGATTTTTTTTAAATTTTGTGTATGTGCAACTAAACGAAAGCAGAATATACAATTTCTGAAAACTTTTTCTGTAGTTGAAGCACTTTCTTGAAATTGATGTTTCAAATTTTTGATATTTACAAAACTTGTATTTCTTTATAAATAAAAATTTCTTGCACGAGTTAGGAATTTTTTTTTGTGTAACAAAATTATTGTGTTTTAAAAAATTTAAATGTTTGAAATATGATTTTTTTAAATTTATTTTCATTTTTGTGTTAAAAAAAAAGAAAATCTAAAAATTGGATATTTGCAAAAAAATTTTGTCTTTTATTTGAAAGATAATAAAAATATTAAAATTTTTCACAACATGTAAATTTTGTCATACAAAATGAAATATGTCTTATTGTAGGCAAGAAAGTTTTACTGTTTTGCAACACATAATTTCGTTAGTCAAAATAAAAAAATATATTAACAAAGGAAAAAATTGCAAAACCTATTTATGGTTTACACGTGTTTTTAAAAGAAAATAATTTAAAGAAATTTTATGCCAACTTAAAAAATAAAAAGAATTAAAATTAAATTTATAAAAAAAAATTGTTAATTTTTTAATAATTATAGACAAAACTAAATATTAGAAGTTTTTACATTGTAGCAACACAAACAAAAAATAAAAATGTTTATATATATTATATTTTTCTGCGTATATTTTATTTTATAAAAACCAGTTTCTAAAAAAAAACAAATTTTTAAAAAAGAAAATTTTTAATATTTTTTGAAAATAAGCATTTTTAAAATATAGTTTTCTTTAAATCTTAGCTTGCCTATTGCGTGCAAACAATTTGGTTTTGCTATTTACTCGTTTGCGGAAACGGTTTTCGCTGAAGCTATTGAAATTAACGACTGTTGACAAATCTTTTTATCTTAAATCTTTTTAAGTCTGGGAGTCTCGTTGATTCTCGTAATTTACGTATAATTTTAAGTACGTCCAATCTATGCATGCTTGTGTCGATTAGCTTCTTCATACACTTTTCGTACTTTCTTTCTTTATCGCGTTCTCTTTCCTCTACAATTAGTTGGCAGAAAAAATGCGCTGTGCATTCTATTTACAAGTGAGATGGAGTTATAGGGAGATGTTCTATGTAAAAATGGGCATGTGCGTGTATACATATGTGAAAAATTTCCCTCACTAGCTTAGTTAGCTCAAGTATTTATTGATTTGATAAAGTTTTGAAAAATATATTATTTTTTACATATAGCATTCAACAAAAAAATATATTTTTTTAATATAGCACATATTCAACAAAAAACTCGAATGAAATGCAATTATCAACTACTAAACAATTTTTGTTTTTATTATTTGTATACTTATTTTTTATATAACAAACCATTGCATTATGAGTTCCATGGAAACAAGTGTCGGTTTTGGTTGTTGTAATAATATTTTTTTTTATTTAAATTTTCTTTATTACTTTTACTATTTCTTACTTCTTGTAAAACTCTAAAGCGGTTATTTTTGAATACTCAAATTTCTTCGAGTTTCTCTACGTGGCTGTACTTAACTTGTTAAAATATTTTTTTAATATAATTTTGTATCATAAATTAATTGTTAGCGCTAATTAGAATTAGTTTTTTAAATAGTTAAATTGTTTATAATTATAAGTTTTATATGTATGTATATATAGTTTTACTTTAATGTATTTTTTCATTATTTTGTTTTATGTAAGAAGCACTTGAATATATATTTCGTGTAATGAAAAAGAAGTTTTTTGTTTTGTTTTTTTATTACTATAAACTTTAAAATTTAATCACTAATAATATCTCTTATTTTACAATTTTTCAATAACATTACTTTTTCATATTACTTTCAATATTTTCATTTAATTTTTATTGGTTTTTTTAAATATTTTTTTTTATAATTTTTTCTTGTGCTATTATTATTTTTTTGTTATTATTATAATCGTGTTTTTTTTTGTTTGGAAAATAGTCCAGCTTTTCATGAGACTTAAAATATTTTAGATGTTATGCGCTTAGTAATATATATGAATAGTTATATGTATGTTTGCAAGTATTTATGGTATGGCTCTATGTATGAATACAGTATATAAGATGCATTTTTATGCATACGTAGGTATTTATGTATAGAATATTTTTTTTTGATAGGTTGTTTCTACGGTATTATGACATTTAGGGCGTATGCTTGGTGTGTTTCAACTTATATGTGGAGTTTTATTTAATAATCATGGTGATAAGATAAATAGCATTCAATGATTAAAGAAAAAATACAAAAACCTTTTTTAGGTTAGGTAAGATTTTTTAATTTAAACCGGAAAAATGCAAAAACTCAAGTTTCTTTTTTAAAATAGGCTCGATGTCTAGAAACGCGGCTTTAAAAAGCTGCAACTAATGCACACATTTTTTAGGTTAGACCATTTTGAGTAAGGTTAGGTTTACAAAAATCCATTAAAAAGTGCAAAACAGTTTGTAGATTAGGTCAGATTATATGAAGTTAGTTAGTAAAACTACTTCCGAAAATACAGAAAAGGTAAAATTAGAAAACTTTATAAAAGAAGAGTAAATTACACATATCTTTTAGGCTAGGTCAGATGATAGATTTTAAATTAACCTAGTTATAAATGACGTTAGCATTAGTAAGTCTTGAGACTAAAATATGCAAGATTATGTAGGTGAAGTACTGTCTTTAAGGAATCAGCAAACCTGTGCCTTGGCACCACCTGTCACTCATGACAAATAGAAATTTGAAATTTTGTTAGCTTGGTATCATAAATATCAGCTTGTTAAACTCAACGACTCTTATCAACAAATGAACCTAATACATTTTTTAAGCAAAGTTATCTCTCGACAAAAAGGCAAAGCTACTGAGTCAAATCTGGGAAATCGAGCAAAGAAACAGAGAATACCCAAATTATATCGACGCTTACGCCGGCGAACTGTTTTAACAGTATGCGAGTTACTTTCAACCGCAATGATCCTCGTTTAGTAATACTGAATCTCACCTCAACTGAAATTACCCTCGTGCAGTAATTCTGAATCCTACCAAAACAAAAATGTTTCTATTAGGCAGGCCGAACCCTTCTTTAGCTTAAAATTTTGTTGGAATTACAAACAGTCATGGACAAACATCAGAATTGGCTATGATCGTATTCTGCAAACTTTTTCGGTGATCAAATATTTCTCTCAGGGCAACATAGGTAAAGTATAGCATCTAAACACGATGTTGATTCGTTTCCGCCTCTCTAAGGACTTAACGTGCCTAGCTAAACTGGTCATGCTGGATATCAAGAACACGTTTAACTGAACCAGGTGGGACAACATGCTTGAGGCACTAGAACGCTCTTTCAAGTTACCGCAATATCTGCTAGAAATTTTGCTACGAACCGAACTCTGGCAATATCTGGGGGTGAAGCTAGACTGTGACCTTTTCTGAGCACATTCAAGGAGCGAAAGAAATGCGCACTCTAAGGCGAATCTGAGTAGATTAATGGCAAACACAGGATCTTGTTGGCAAAGAAAGCTACCTGCATCAGCTTCGGATTCTGTGCTGAAATTTTGAAGGATGCAATGAATCATCATACCGCCCTAAACTCTGTCCAACGCAAGGAGCCGCTGCGAAACGTATAGCTTACCACTTGGTCTCCGCTAAAGCTGTCCCAGTCGTTGTGGAAAACTTATAGATATCAATTCTCACTGAAGAGAGAAAAGCAATATACAACTGCGGAAAGCTAGAGAGAAGCTGTTGCCAAGCAGGCGAAATTGGATTTTTTAACCGGTCACGTTTACTTTTAATATTGCGGTCAGTACATAAAACATTTCCTCCTGCCACGAAACTAAAAACAACGCTAGTTTTGCAAAAACGTGGTATAAAAAGTCCATATACGTTTTTTTTTGCAGATAAAGGGTTAACACTTGGCGAAACATACACAAAGCATCAGTTTTACAGATGCTTTATTAATCTTATCTTAAGAAATATATTCACCCTAATAATAAAATAACCGAGGAAAATCTTAACAGATCCAGGGATTCCTCACTTCCTCCAGTGACCACAAAACTGTTTTGCAGTTTTCTACCTCAGGTAGAAAAATAAAAAAATGTGCGTGGCTGTCTGATTTTAGACTTCAAACATATTAGTTATCCACATTTTAAATGTGTATGACAGTATAATAATCTCTCTTCAAAGATATTTTAAATACGCACATAGTGCCTTCTCTGTCTAATCTATTGAACAATGAGTACTTCTAACTTGACTTAACAAAAGCAAATAAATTTTACAAGCTGCAAGTGTTGTAACTCTTCGTAGCTCTACATTATGTTTCTTTAATAAATAATTTTGATTGTTATTGTATTATATAATGTTATACTTTGTAAAAAAAAATGTTTTCAGCTACAAAATGTTAATATATTTTTATTTACAATATGCACAAATCGGCACTAGCGCTCGTGTCTTTTTCTTAACCCTTTAGCGTTTCAATTTTTAACTATTCTAATAAGTATTTTTTCATGCTAATGTTTTGCTTGAGTATAGGTTTAGAATAAAATTTCAAAGCTAATCTTATTTTAATAATCGAAATAATGCATTAGCATAGCGTTTCTCTACGAAATTTTGTGTGTTGGTTTCTTTTTACAAAGTTGAATGTATTTGGTTTTTAGGTTATGTGTTAATTTTATAAGTCCTCTAATTTTTATAACTTCTAAGTTTATTAATTGTTTGCTTACATAATTATTTAAAAATTTGTACCAAATCACAATTTTGTTTTTTTTTCATATGAAAGCATAGAATTTTGCATAAATAAAAATATTTGCGCGTGATATTTCAGGGAAATTGTGTGATCGTAGAACTCATAAACACAGTTTTTATTAGATATTTCCCCGAAATGAAAATTAATACAAATGAAATGATGTGTACATTAAAAAAAAACAATATATTAGCAAAAAAAAATTGATTACAAAATGATTTGGTAGTGGTGTTTAAGAGATTTGTCTGATAAATGTAACGATGTAGCGAAAAAAAATCAAAAACTTCAGGATATTTTCTTAAAAAAATTTAAATTTTGATTTTTTTTAATTCATATACATACATTTAATAGAAAAATCGGAATATATTGCCGCAGATCCGCGAAGTTCATAGAAGTCTTAGCGTAATTTCTTTCCTATAGGGTTGAATTTGGTTTGGAGATACACCAGTTTTGGCATCGTGCCATCTTCAGTGAATTTTGCGTTCGGTCCGAATCGAAAAATATACATCATCCAATGTGCGGCCACCGTGGTGTGATGGTAGCGTGCCCCGTCTTCCACACCGAATGCTCTGGGTTCACACCCCGGGCAAAGCAACATCAAAATTTTAGAAATAAGGTTTTTCAATTAGAAGAACATTTTTTTAAGCGGGGTCGCCCCTCGGCAGTGTTTGGCAAGCACTCCGAGCGTATTTCTGCCATGAAAAGCTCTCAGTGAAAACTCATCTGCCTCGCAGATGCCGTTCGGAGTCGGCAAAAACAAATAGGTCCCTGTCTGGCCAATTTGTAGGAAAAATTAAAAAGGAGCACGACGCCAATTGGAAGAGAAGCTCGGCCTAAAATCTCTTCGGAGGTTATCGCGCCTTACATTTATTTTATTTTAATAGAGCAGATGAACAGCGAGACGCCGTTAATTCTTTATTTTATAAGACTGATGCTGACCGTAGATAAATTTTTCGATTTTACGAACGAAATACTTTCATACAGATTTGACAAAAATTTACACATTTATTGGATGATTTCAGTATATTGTGACACACCGAAGGAGCTGCCGTTTTGCAGGCGTCCTTTTAAAATGAGCCTTGAGAAATGCCTCCCATCCACTTCTAGCCATAAACATCTCGTTATCCTATAAGAGGTCGGTCTCAGCAGCGTTTATTGAGCTGATTCGAGGTCATATCTCAGTGGGACAGTTACCCACGATTGCTAAGCCAATTAGAATTAACGCATGAGATGTTTATTGCTTGAAGTACAAACTAAAACTGATTGACTGCGTGCTTTACTGAAAAGTTTTCCGAAGCGCTACGAAGCTCTCAAGTGCACCACTATTCTATTAGCACCGATGATATCAACCGTTTTCAGATACGAGCATTTTAGCAGTATTCACCGTGTTGGGAGCATTAACCTGACGAACCCCACATATTAGAGAATGAAATTGTCTAGCATCTCCTCTCTCTCGCGCACAGAGGTTTCATTCAACATTTTACAGCTCTTGAGAATGGCCTTTCCACAATGTTTCTAAGCAAAAACCGTCTTCCTAGCGCTCCACACAGCTTCCTATAGAGTTTAGTCTCTAAATGTTTAATCATATAAGAATGTATCAGCGTTACGGTACTACCCCAGTGAAGAAAAGCCTGTAACGAGGGTTCTTATATCTTTTCGTGAAAAAATCTTTCCTAGGGCTGACAAAAAAATCCGCTTCACTTTGCCCACCTATTCATTGAGTTTAGTCAACTGTGAAAAAACATTGTGTTTCAGAATATTGTCGTAGACGAAGATTGTAAAAACTATGTAATAGATCACGCGACAGCCAATGAAGAAAAGGTCCTCCGGTAGCTTGTTTACCACTTCAACCAAAAGTAGAGGAGACGGAATAGTCATCGTGACGCAACTCTTCATACTCTTCTATAGTGTGCCCCAAGCCCACTCCGCAACAATTCTGTTGCACAAGAGTTCGTTAATAAATTACGACCCTCACGACTATTGAATCAACTAGAAGTCCATCGATAGCATCATGAAATTCTCTGCACTCTAGGGACCCCTCTATTGGTTTAAAAATCGAACGAAGAGCTGTTTCCTTTGATCTTTACTTATAAATTTGATTTCGCACGCACTTTAGGACAACATTTTTGTACTTATTTCAAACAGTCATATCACTGGCACCTTCCAGTTGGACTGATACAGCTTTATGTACAAATTTGTAATGAAATAACATTTTTAGTTAAGATTCTTTTCCCGTTGGAAAAACTGTAAGTAATTACGTATTTGAAACAAATTCTTCAGCTTTTTGCGCTAAGAAGTTGCATTATCTAAATTTTAATTTATTTCGAAAGTATTTAGATATTTGCAAACAATAAATTAAAGCATTCTAAAAATATAGTTTTTGTTTGTAAACGCACATAACTTTATGGCACATTTTCCCACTGCTTTTATGATGCGTTACCGCTCTCTCGCGCACAGTGGTTCATTTAGCATTTTAGAGTTGTAAAAAAGTATACTGTTCGCGCTCATTTTAATATTTTTTTTTAATTGAATATATTTTTTAAAAGCTTTTAAAATTTATATAGCAAATAAATATTTAAAAATTTCACAAATTTTTAGAACCTTTCTACTGCGCCTCACAAATCGCCTACATTGATTTATTTGGCTTCCTTTTCAACCTCTTTATATACGTACGAGTATGTTTTGCGTTTTATGTATTTATGCGGCGATTTTGCTGATTTGTAATTATTATGCATTTTTATATTTGAATTATGCATCTAAAACTCAGACTAGCTTTCATATTATTTACTAGCAAATTTTATACTACGTTTTTAAGTTTTATGGAATATGCAATTGGAAATTTATATATGCATTTGTTTAATTTTTTTTACAAAAGTTCGTTATTTGATATATTTTTGCAGCATATTTTTGTGTTAATAGGTAGAACTTAGATTTTTTTTAACAAAATTTATCATTATAATTACTGCTCGCTTTAGTGAACTATTTTTTTTATTTAATTCTCTTATATGTTTTATTTTTGTTAGTATTTTCTCAATACTTCATACTTATAGAATAGCAGTTTGTTTGTTTGTAAAAGTGTTATAAAAAGAACGTGCGCTACTCTGTACTAATTTGAATTCTGTTTTTTTTTCATACTAATTTATGTACTAACTTTTTGCACAAAATTACTACCTTTTTACAAATTACTTGCTTACTTATTGCTATTACCTACTTATTTATATTTTTTTTTCAAAATTTTCTCTTTATTTTTATTTGCTTTTATGTGTTTTTTTTTACTTTTTATGTATCAGTGTTGCCAGTTGTTCTTTATTTTATTGAGATTTTACAAAATTTTATCATACTAATTTTATATACAAGATGTGTACATAATTTCCATTAGTATCTACTTACTACTCAGCCGGCTTAATGTGAGCAAGTGTTAGTGTATATGGTTTCAAATCTTTTTTTTTCATTAAGTAGTATACAAAATATTTTACTTTCGTATTTGTAAAAACCGTCCTTTTATATGTATGTGAGAACATGAAATATTTTTAGAGTGTATACATTTTAGTATAAACAAAAAGTATATCTTAGTTTTGCCTAATCACGGACATTCTTGTTTGCCAATATTGTTACATAAACTGTATTTTTTCGTTAAAATTTTTATTACAAATAGTAAAGTATTTATTTATGATCACTATTTTGGTTTACAATGCTTTTAAGTTAGCGTCTTTTTTTAATATTTTTTTCCTCAAAAACTGCACTTTGATAAAGAATGTGTAGTACAAAAAGAAAAAAAATATTAAGATAAAAAAATTTAAAAATTATTTGGACGAGAAAAAAATTAAAATACGAAATTGAAAAAAATTTGTTTGCATAGAAAAAATAAAATATTTAAAAGAGAATAAAAAAACAAAAAAAATTTCATTAAATAAAATATGACATAAATTTAGTTAGTAGTAAAAAATTTTATGAACACAAAAAGAAAGACCAACAAGCAAACAAAAGAAAACATTTTTTTTTGAAGGGAAATTTACTTGAACTAAAAATGATTCGTTGGAATAAAATTTTAAAACAAGAGAGGTAAATAATAAAAAATAAATGAAAATATAATTTGCCTCAAAAAAAAAGGATTTTAAAAAATTTTGTATGAATTAAGCGTGGTTGGCCTCCGTTGCTTTTAAATGTAAGAAAACATTTATTTGGAGCAATTTTTATTATTTTTTTTAATGTGGAAAAAATTTAAACGACTTGTAGTCAAGAAATTTTTATAAAGAAAAACAAGCAAAAAATAAGCAGAGAATTAAAGAAACCGAGAAACAAAACACAAGAAAAAATAAAAACAAATTAAATAAAATCAAAACGTGAATTAAATTTCCAGAAAACAAAATAGAGAACTAAAAAAACAGAAAAAAATCAACAAACACAAAAATTTGTTTAAAAAATAGATAATAAATATAAAATAAAACAATTTTAAATAAAAAAGGGCCTTTTTTTAGCAAAAAGATAGTACTTTTGTTTCCAATAAAAAACAAAAGAATTTAAATAAAATTTATGTATGAATTCCAAAGAACAGAAAAAACAAAAACAATAAATAAAAGCAACGCAGAGAAAAAACAAAATTATAACAAGTATATTAAAAAAGAAAAATCTATTGACAGGAAAAAGATTTAGTAAAAACAAACAAAATGTTTTGTTTCCAGTGAAAAAAATGGCAAAAATATATATCAAAAATAAATAATAATAACAAAAAAAAATATATGTGAAAAGTAAATGAAAAAATCAGGCATGCTTAACCAACGAACCGATATCATTTCGTTACGATAATCAACGTATACAAAGTCATTTCGTAATTCATATTAGAGAAAAATTGTAAGTTTACAAACGGCGATGGTTACTAAGACATGTTTCTGAATTTCACTTCTTCATCAGCTAGCTTTTCGGGAGCTGAGCGTTGAACTTACAATTTTTCTCTAATATCAATTACAAAAACCATTGTATAAAGCAATATGAGCAAAGCTCGCTAATTAAATACAAAGTCATTTCGTTTCGTTTATTAACGTTAAGAACGTCAAATTAACGTTAGTAAACGAAACGAAATGACTATGTTTCGTTTATTAACGTTAATTATCGTAACGAAATGATATCGGTTCGTTGGTTAAGCATGCCTGGAAAAAATAAACAAATTAAATAAAAAATACCAAAATGTGTTTTAAATTAAAAAAGAAAAGTGTTTGCTACATCTGTAGACTATAATGGAGAGCTTTCGAACCTGAACATGTTAACACGTTGTTTTGCTACGTATCACCTCCAGGACAAGTCAATTTTTTTCTTCTTACCTTCAACATCATGCAGTGAACTGTTAGTTAGCTTTTTTGACCGTTTGGAGTCTTCCTATTCATCTGCTGTCCATTTCGGTTGCTAAGAAATGAAATTTCTCAGCCGGATCGTCTGCTTTCATTGACATAAAATGATAAAGCCATTAAAATCGATATACGCCGTTGGCATCACAGGAAAGAGCATACCTTTTCTGGTGACATTTGTTGTCCTTACACTTTAATTTCTTTGATATATATGTATGCCCAGAAATTCACAAATATCGCTTCTTTATGCTATATGTATATTTAGATGATTGAATTACTGTGAAACAATCCCGAGCCTTATAATATGCACCATTATATCAACATATGTAGTAGATATATTTGTTGAATGCCTTGAACTCCAGTCATTTTTCTAAAGTCATCTTTAATTCATGCTATGGAAACCGACTGTATGGAAATTTATGTACACTTTGCATGCGAATCAAATTTTTTGCCCAGTTTCAAGTTTCAACTTTTAATTGAGGTTCTTTGAGACTGTGGATTACTTATAGGCGCCTGATATTATGCACTTCGTGTTTACGTATATTTTTAGAGCGCCACTAGCATAACTTGTCCTTAACTTGCCACTTCTGCAGATGTTGGTTGTAGTTTGAGCATACATATTTATAATAAAAATAAAAACAATAAATAAATATGTTATTAAAAAATTTTTAAATAATAAAAAATAACGCAAATCAAATACTTCAATGATCGGAACAAGAACAACCTAAATAAATAAACTCTTGTAAAACTCGCGCTTTGTTTAATTTTTGAAAAGCAAAAAATCATGCGCTTTATTTGTTTTCTTTTTTTTCTATAATGAAAATTATATGCACGCACATTTATGTATGTACATATTTACATATTACAAATTTCATCACATCGCCCAAATTCTATATCTAAATTGTGTGCTTTTCTCGCTCTTGTGTGTATGTATATAGCTATAATTTATATAAATTGCTTTACAATCGTCTCAGCCAGTCTATACTACAAAAATTTTTTACAAGAACCCTTTTTTATCATTCAAAATAATAAGCATATCATACGTTTTGAATAAATATTTTGTTTAATTATGTATTTCATTTAATATATTTAGTTTGAATCCTCAATTTTGGCCCAAATTATTTAGCTTCCCTGGTGTCATGTCACTTGAATGCGTTTTAATCGTTCATAATCTACATTACTATGACTGCGTTTATTGTAATTAGCAATTTATTTCCCAATTCTACTACATTTGCATACATACATGTGTACGTATCTGTGTATTTATGTATATAGTACAATTGGTAATTAAGTATTACTGTTATCATTTCTTCTCGTATATAGGTCTGTAGGTGTGTATACTTGCATAATATATGTTGTATATATGTACATTTCCGTTTTGATTTAAAATTTTCTTAGTGAATTTCCTCAATACATACAACAGTCCTGTGGTATATACTTATGTACATAAATCACGTTGTGTGCAGGCTTGACCGTGCATTGAGGACTTTAGCTTCTGCACGCTTACGAGAGATCAATTTATGCCACATGAAATTTAAAAAATTTACATTTGTAAAAATATTAAAAAAATAATAATTTTTAAATTATTAAATCCACCATTCATAAACCATCGTTCTATAAAAAAATTAAAAACCGTTTTCAAACGCAATTAAATTTATTTTTACTTTGAAAAATTTGTGAAAGAAAATATTAATTAATTACTAAATTAATTTTTAAAGGATAAATAAAACATAACAAGACAAAAAGTCAAAATGGAAATGCATGCTTTGCTAAACTTTTTATAAAATCAAAAAAAAATCCACATTGACAAAAAAAATTAAAAACAAAAAAAATCTTAAACTTCATAAAAAACAAAAACAAATTTAAATACTATACAAAGAAATATATAAACAATTTCCCAAAACCGAAAGAAAATACCTTAAATTATATTAAAAAAAAATTATTTTAAATGATGATGTCGAGTTATTTAAATTTTTTCCAAACTTTTATTAAATACAATTTTTAAAAATCTGTTTCCGCACTTTTTTTATAGAATTCTTTTCATTTCTGCGTTGCAGTTATTTCCTCCACTCGTAAGTGTTTTGCATCATTGTGATTTTTTTATCAATTATATCATTATCAGCTTGTTATTATTAGATAAATTTAGCAGCAGTTGAATTGTATTTAAAATTAGAGTTCAAACAAAAGTATATGTATGTAGTACTGTATATGTCTACTCAGTAATTTAATAGGTAGTTGTAGTTTATTTTCATTCATTATAAAGAAAATGCATAATTTGCATGGTATGGTTCGTAATTGGTTGTGTGGTTGATTTTTTAAACTTTTGTTATTTCTTTCACTTTTATTTACATATAAAGTTTAAATTTGCCTCTTAAAAGCAATGATTTGCTGCGGTCTTAGCTCTTTTCACTATGTAGCTATATATATTTAGGCTTTATGCTAATCAACTAAAATTAAATAACTTTTTTTTGTCTTATGTTTGAATTGCTCAATATTTGCAGTCATGCATACATACAAGGTTGTTGTATATTTGTTATGTATCTACATACGTATGTAGGATTGTTGTTGTCATTTTATTTACCAAGCTGTTAAAATTTTCGCTCGAATGCACTTATAAATGCACCGAATTATGCTCAAAAATTGTAAAAAAATATATAGAAAAATTAAATAATTTTTTTTTGGTATATGTGATCCGGTCTATGAAAAGGTAGCTTATGACTCAGCTGTTAACAGCTGTTTTTTGTTGCGATAAACAGCTTTTAAAAGCTGTTTTTTTTAGTCATAAGCCACCTTTTCATAGACCGGGTCACATATTTCAAATTATTGTTTTTAACTGTCTTAATATTAAAAATAAAACTTTCGAAATTATCTGTTTTAAATTTTCGAATTTAAAAGAAGTTTGAATAAAATAATTTAAAAAAATTTAAAGCTAAACGGTTTTATTGAAAACAATACTTACATTAAGTATTAATAATACTAAAAGCTGAAAATAATTAGGTAGGTTCTAGGTACTAGTCATCACACTCCTCATCAATCCTGACAATTAAATAAAAGCGTTGGGTGCGTGGAATTTATAAAAAATGTGAGGCGTAGCATAACATGATTAAGGTTCAGTTGGTCTTAATAATGACTATCAATAGAAATTTGACGCGTCCAATGCTTTTATTTAATTGTCTAATCGATGCCCTAGATTGATGAGGAGTGTGATGACTAGTACCCAGGACCTACCTAATTATTTTCTAGCTTTTAGTATTATTAATACTTCAAGTAAGTATTGTTTTCAATAAAACCGTTTAAAATTAAAATGTTATTTTATTTTCAAGTTCTTAGCCTTTATTTAATTGCCTATTATTTCTCATTCTATTTATTTCATTTAGTGACTCATTATTACAAGGACTCTATGCTGACAATTTGTTACAATCTAAGTCCTCAATACATAATCCTTCCAAAGACTTTACTCGACTCTGCGCCACGTATGCTTGTCCCTCCTCCAACTCCAAAATATTTTGATGTCACTTCTACCGGACTGTATGTAATATTTGTTCCAAATATGAGCCAAATCTGATATAGGTCGCTTTCTATTCATGTATGTATTATGCGTTCCAAATATGGACCAAATCGGACCACAAATACGATTTTTTGAATATCTCGATCTTTGCGCCACCTAGCGGCGATTTTTTTTCATAGGTCGCTTTTTATTCTTGTATATATTACGTGTTCCAAATATGAGCCAAATCGGACCACAAATACGATTTTTGTGAATACAGCAGTTTCTTGATATTACGAAAATTCGATTCTACGGAATTTCGATTTTACGAACATTCAAAATTTTTACATTGAGTACTTTATAGTACGAACAAACGTGCATCGACAGTACTTGGTTGTACGAACAACTAACAAATTTTGTGTAATCAAGTCGGTAATATTGAAGATGACCAGACAGAAACCGCAGACGAAATTTTAATTGAAAAACCAAAAGGTAAGCATACAGGCGCTATTGAAAGTTTTGGCACGAGCATTCGGTGGGCCAAGCAAAACAATGTTGAGGCTTCAAATTTGGTTGTTTTGACGGAGCTTCAAAAAGCTGCAGTACACAGTTACCCCAATATTCCTGTCAAACAAACAATGATTAATAAATTTTTTACAATAACATTTTAAACATTAAACACTGTCTTACTGAATTAAGCACATGATATTGTTCAAACAACTTTTCTGAGCATACACCTAAGCTAAAATATGCAATATGTATGTATGTTATAGGGTGATAACCATTCTGAAATGAATTTTTTCTTTTTGTTCTTTTTTCTGCATTTGTTATTTGAGTAAAACTAGTTTTAAAAAACACGTGTACTTTCTCTGGTTATTTTTGCTATTTTAATCAAGAATATATGAAAAGTGTTACGGTACTCGATTTTACGAAAAAAACGAAAAAATCGATTTTACGAACAAACCCTGCAACGATAGTGTTCGTAAAATCAAGAAACTGCTGTATCTCGATCCTTGCGCCACCTAGCGGCGATTTTTTTTCATAGGCCGCTTTTTATTCTTGTATGTATTATGTGTTCCAAATATGAGCCAAATCGGACCACAAATACGATTTTTATGAATATCTCGAACCTTGCGCCACCTAGCGGCGATTTTTTTCATAGGTCGCTTTCTATTCTTCTATTCTTGTATGTATTATGTATTCCAAATATGAGCCAAATCTGGCCACAAATACGATTTTTGTGAATATCTCGATCCTTGCGTCACCTAGCGGAGATTTTTTATAGGTGCTTCTATTTTTGTATGTATTGTGTTCCAAATATGAGCCAAATCGGACCACAAATGCGATTTTTGTGAATATCTCGATCCTTGCGCCACCTAGCGGCGATTTTTTCTTATTATTGCATTGTCATCGTGTTCTGAACTATATTCCAAGTTTCAAGCTTGTAGCTTATCGGGAAGTTACTTAAATTTCAATTACAAAATTCGTTCACAACGGCGGTCATGCGGCCGTGCGGCCTGCCTGTCAAGTCAATCTAAATAAAACCGTTTAATAAAACACCAGTTCGAAGTGCCTATTCGTCCGGAAAAAATAGCGGAGAACAAAAAACAAAACAATTTAAATTAATCTAAAAGAATAAAAATAAAATCAAATCTTCTATTTAAATTTTCGGATGAAAATGGATAGGCATTTGAATAATACCAATGCATTTGAAATTTTTGAAACACAGCTTAAGGAAATTCTTTATAAAACTGAAATGAGCATTTTAATGGTCCTTTTTCTTTATACATATATGTGACAGGGTCTATGAAAAGGTGGCTTATGACTCACAGCTGTTAACAGCTGTTTCTTGCAATTTCTTTTTTGAGTCATAAGCCACCTTTTCATAGACCGGGGCACATATAGTTGATGAAGTTTTGACAGTTCATAAAATTTTTCCAAAAAATCTTTTTAAGCTTTATACAATTTTTTTCAAACTTTTTTTTTCAAAACTATTAAGAAAATAGCGATCAAAATTAATTTAATAATTATATATTATTAATTTAATAATAAGCTGAGCGTTGTCAAAAAAGTTTCATTTAATATATTTTTAAAGAAATAGTTTTTTTTTAAATGGTATCAAAAACAAAAAAGTTAATAAAATTCCAGCGTTCAAGAAACAGTTTAGAAATTAAAAAGAGCCCTAATAGGGTTGAAATTTTGGTAATGTTTTAAAAAATTTATAATTTTACAAAAACTCCAAAAACTTAAAAATTTGTTTTCTGTCTTAAATTGTAGTTTGGAAATTAGCAAAAATTTTTTCTTAAAACTTTGTTAGTATGAAAAATTTGTTTCAACATTTTAAAATATGTATTTAAATTTTTTTTAAAACTGCTATTTTTTTTAAATTTATTGAACTTAACAATTAAAAAAAAGAAAAAAAAACAAAATAGGAATAGGAAATGCTTAAGACAAAAAAAAACTCAAATAGATATAAAAAATATTTTAAGTAGCTAAAAATATACAAAATTGTCTAATATTCTTTTCGGTGTACCGACCTTAAAAAGCCAAATATTTGGGCACAATTCAGCATCAACAAGTTGGAATTAAATAACTATAAACACAAAGTTCCTACCTTGTTTTGAAGTTTGGCGAAGTGTAGCACATTAATGTATAATAATTTTTTTTTGTATATTTAAATTAGTTTTTTAAACTGTTTTTGCGGTATTCCTCTTGAAAAATAAATGCACATTTTCTATAAAAAACAGAAAAATTAATATAAAAATATGTTTAAAATAAACAAATTGAAACAAACTTAAGTTATCTAGAGCAAACCTGAACTGCATGGTGAGCTTTGATTTTCGTTGAATTTTTTAACCAAATGAAATTTGCGGGAAACGGTTTTGTTAATATTGATATGTACACTGCGTTGTATAAAATTTTGTTTTCTTGACTTATGTGCATATAATATTAAAAAATATATCAAGCGTTGTAATGAATATTTGGCAGTGTTCGTCATTTAAAGAAATAGTTCTTTTTTTATAAATGGTCTCAAAAACAAAAAAGTTAATAAAATTCCAGCGTTCAAGAAACAGTTTAGAAATTAACAAGAGCCCTAATAGGGTTGAAATTTTGGTAATGTTTTAAAAAATGTATAATTTTAAAAATACTTCAAAAACTTAAAAATTTGTTTTCTGTCTTAAATTGGAAATTAGCAAAAGCCTTTTTCTGAAAATTTTGTCATTATGAAAAATTTGTTTCAAAATTTTAAAATATGTATTTAAATTTTTTTTTAAAATTTCTATTTTTTTTTAATTTCTTTAACTTAACAATTAAAAAAAAAGAACAAAATAAGAAATGCTTAAGTAAAAAAAAATAGATATAAAAAATATTTTAAGTAGCTAAAAATATAAAAACTTGTCTAATATTCTTTTCGGTGTACCGACCTTAAAAAGCCAAATATTTGAGCACAATTCAGCATCAACAAGTTGGAATTAAATAACTATAAACACAAAGTTCCTACCTTGTTTTGAAGTTTGGCGAAGTGTAGCACATTAATGTATAATAATTTTTTTTGTATATTTATATTAGTTTTTTAAACTGTTTTTGCGGTATTCCTCTTGAAAAATAAATGCACATTTTCTATAAAAAACAGAAAAATTAATATAAAAATATGTTTAAAATAAACAAATTGAAACAAACTTAACTTATCTAGAGCAAACCTGAGCTGCATCATGGTGAGCTTTGATTTTCGTTGAATTGTTTAACCAAATGATATTTGCGGGGAAAAGGTTTTGTTAATATTGATATGTACACTGCGTTGTACAAAAATGTTCTTTTCTTGACTTATGTGCATATAATATTAAAAAATATATCAAGCGTTGTAATGAATATTTGGCAGTGTTCGTCATTTATCTTGAATGTTGTCGTGTTGCACTTTTGTAGAAAAAAATATACAAGAATACAGAAGAATTCGAAACTTCGTTACGCGATCTATATATCACAATTGGGTTGCTTTGCAATATAGCCTCTGATATTGTGTTTTGAGTACATTATTTGAGAAAAATGC
The DNA here is from genome assembly GCA_029619165.1 of Eurosta solidaginis. Lineage (NCBI taxonomy): Eukaryota > Metazoa > Arthropoda > Insecta > Diptera > Tephritidae > Eurosta > Eurosta solidaginis. The sequence continues at coordinate 25,233 of JARSSU010038867.1, forward strand.
TAGTTTTCTAGATTGGGAAAAAAAAACAAATAGAATTTATTTAAAGTTGTTCATACTGTTTTTAAAGCATAGTTATAGACGCTCGAAAAATTGAATTATAGAATTTTCTAAATATAGCGCTTTTTTGCTCAGCATAAGTTTAGGCGCTCCAGAAACTTTACAAAGTTTTCAAAATACAGTATATTCTCAGTTATACGTATAATACATTTGAGAATTGTAGTTTTACAAAATAAAACAAAAGAACTAGGCCCACTTGCAGAAGGGCAAATTATCTTCATAACGCAGTAATAAATTTGTCAAAAATGTATGAGGGGTTAATGTCACTTTAACTTTGAGTTAAAGAAGATAACTTGCCGTTCTTCACGTGGGCGCTAAAGGTCTTTCGGTATTTAAAAATAAGTTTTATTTATTTTTTCGGTGTTTTTATTGATATTTGATTTTTTGGTATACTCTATTAAAACATAATTAGTTAAATTATTTAATTATAATCAAATTAAAATTAAAATTGCACTATTTTAAAAGTATTATTAACCTAAGTGAAAATTTTAAAAACACTTAATCATGCACCAGTAGAAGAATGTGAGATTTTGGGTTTTTTTTGAAAATAGAATTTAAAAAAAATTTTTACTTTCGTTTTTTAGATTTTTTCGAAAATTCTTTTGAAATAAATAACAAAAAGTTAAAAAAATGTAGCTAAACGTATGTAACAATCAAAACTTCATCTTAAGCAGTTTTATACAAAGTTCAAAAAAGTTATGAAAAAGCACACGCGCCTAAAAAAGAGTCCAAACAAAACAAACATTTGTGTAAACGCTATAAAATATTCAATAAACGCAATTTAAAGCTTCTAAATGCTATATATGAAGAGCCTTTACAGTAAATTTAAAAGAATATACATATGTCTATTTACAATAATCGATATAAAAAACACATTTTCGTACTGATTTTAAAATGTTAATAAAAAAGAAATGAATTTAACACAAAAAATGCCGTATGCCACAAACTGAGCAAGAGGCAGTCTGGCAGAGATGCTCAAAGTTACCATCTTAGTTGAGTGTCCTTTCGTATACAGTATTCAAAAAACTAAACAAAAATTACTAAAATTTTAGAACCTAAATGAATTCAAGTTTCAATATTTAGAGACAAGTTTAAAAAATCAAATAAAAAATTAATCAAATAAGTTAAAGGTCTAATTTAAATTTAAAAACAATTGCGAAGTTAGAAAAAACTGTTATATTAGAAAAACATGATTATCTTAAAAAAAAATTATTTTTAACTAAATATTAAAGTTTCTAAAAATAAAAACAAAAAATGTATTGACAAAATATGCAAAGATCTTCAGTGCATCACTGCTCTACATCATAACGATCTTGAAGTATTCAATTCGGGGCTCGAAAATTCGCGAAAATCGATTTTATTAAAAATTCTTAAATTTTAGTATGAAAAGTGCAAATGCATACTCGTAATTTCGGTGTTCGAAATTCGAAAAATGCAAAAGTGACTTTATATTGCTTTTGTCTTCATAGCGTTTATTTTAATGAAAATATCTATGATTGCATACTTCGTGTTTAAAAATACGAATTCGATTACGAATTTCGAAAATTCGAGAGTCGTTTACTTAAATGTGCATATATCTGCACGTTATATACATATTTTATTAAAATTAACTTATATATAATGACTTAATTAAGTCTATATTTTAAAACTATACAATATATTTTATATGTAGGACATGGAATACCGCATAACTAGTCGTTTGCGCCTTTGAGTGTGTCCTTGAGTGTAGTTGGTTGCGCATGCGCATCGTAGCTTTATAACTGGGTTTGTGTAGGATATATAGTGCTCGCGTGCAATTTCAAAAATTAAAAAAATGCAAAATATTTTGTTTGGCCTTGTGTATGAATGTACGTTTCTATGTGTGTATGCAATTTTAAATAAACAATTATTTTCTTTTCACTTTATAGTAAAATTCATACAAAATTTTATAGTTAAATTGGCTGTTTAACTAGTTTTTAAATTATACACACAATTTACAATTTGACAAACAAATATAATATTAACAACTCTACAGAATTTTTTTTGTTTTTAAAGTCATGTGTTAGACTTTTTCTAAGTGATTAACTTCTTCAGAATTTTTGTTGCTTTTATCTCTTTATATATTTTGCGTTTTCTTTATATATTTTGCCTTTTCTTTTGCTGCTTTTTTAAATTATTATTTATATGGTCTCTGTCTCTATGGTTTGCTTTTAAATTACGAGCGTATATAAGTATTTATATACATTACTATTTATATATGTATTTGTATATATATATATATATATACTTGTATATATGCATGTATGTATCTCGAAATGGAAAAAAGTATGTAAGTCTACAATGTTTAAGCCAAGAAATGTGTTGTATATATATGTATGTATATGTATTTCTTAAGCAAGAGCACTATGTACTCTCTCCCCCTCTCTAACAATTAAGAAAGCGGATGTTAGCGCGGCAGCTTCATCGTTTTACAAATTTTATCATCCCGCTTTTTTCACACGCCACCCCTTCCAACTCAATACATATCATTCTCATCCCAATCCACCGATTGCAACACCAATTTATCCAATTCCTTCGAATCACCCGAGCTGCTATTCCTTCGTCGTCGCTTACGATGCAATTGCTTCCATTTTTGCGCCATTTGTGGTGGTGCTGCAAACATTGCTGCTGCCGCTGCGCTCAGCTTTGTTGGTGTTATAGCGCTGGCAAAGCTGCTGCTGCTGGGGGTTAACGGTGTCATAGCCATACTACCCGTTGTTGGCGTCGTATTCATATTGAATATTTCACGATTTTGAAAAAGTTTCTTACGCGTTTGAGGCGGTGGCGCTGTGGCAGCGCGTCTCGTATGCTCTTGCCCTTCAGCAAACTGCAGCGGCGTATCCACGTAAGGTGGTGGCGGTGTTATCATAGCCAATGATGAATCATCCAATTCCAAATCATCATTATCGAATTCATTTGATGATTCTGAGAGATCAAAGTTAAAATTTGGATATGAATGTGGCATGTAGTCGCCGGCGTTACGTTCTGCTGTTGTAGTGACGCGTTCATATTCGGGCGATGATGTTATGAAATTTTGTTGGCTGGCAGCGATTGGTGATTGTGGTTGTACTGGCGTGGCTGGTACGGATTGAGCATGTTTGTTGGTGGTGGTAGATCGTATTTTGTTGGACGTTGTGCGCTTGGTTGAAGTTTTTGCCGCATACTGTCTTGCTACATTACCGTTCTTTCTTGTTGCGTTTGTCGTTTGTTGTGTAGCTGCGTTTACTCCTGCTTCTAAATCGGCTCTTGCTATTGTTTCCGTTGTTGTTGCTGTTGTTTTAATTAATGGCATCGATTTGGTATTACATATCAATCAATCACGATAAATGTAACTACAATTCTTGGGGCTCTCTTGCGGACTAGGACTGCTGGAAGGTGGCGCTGGACTAGAACTACTATTTGACATCACCGGTGATGATCCGGAACTGGAGTGCTGTTGTGCTGGGCTATTCGAACGGTGCTGAGTTACTAAAGCGTTGAGAGATGAGAAAAGAAATTTGAGATAACATAATTTTATGAGAAACTTTTCTTAAAAAAGAATGTTTTTGAGTTCTTAAGAGATAGCATAGTCTAAAATAGTTGCAGAAAGCTTAGTTAAAGTTAGAAAACAGCTAACACCTTAGAGACGAACGTACGGGGATGGTTTCCAATGAAATACTGATTTGGGATTACGGGGTAAACTAATTACTGGATGGATAACTCTATGTATATGCGAGAGTGTATTAAAGCGCTTCACAAACGAAAGTTCACTTCTACGTTTCCACCAAAGACAAACTCCGTGTTTGCCTGTACATACGAAGACTGCTAAAACATGCAAAACATTTATGAAGAGGTATCAAAAGACACGCTTTGACCACGGTATCCGTAAGCGAAAATCTAAAATTTCATTTCTGTCAAGAGATATTTTGCATAAAAGATTTGGCAAACACGGATTTCGGGTTCAGTGACGTAGCATAAAAGAAGAGTACTTTGAAAGAGCAAAAGGTCTGTGAACTAGCTAGCGTAATTTGATTTAATTGTAAGCAGTTCGATTCCAAGATTGATTGACTACAAATCCTTTTCACGTAATATCAAATCCTGCTTCCGATTGTCAGATTTGAAGTGCAGATAGACCTTAGAGCCAACTTAGTTTTGAATCTAAAGAAAACTATATGTGGGAAACCCCTAATAAATAAAGAAACTGTTTTTAGCTTAGTTTTGTAAAGCAAAACAACCAAAAAACGAACTCGAATAAACCCGTGTTGTAAGCCGAACACTCCACGGAAGGGTGGAACACAACTCAATTAAACTAAGTGGAGTAACTCCAGCAGATGCTAAGCTTTAAGCAAAAATAATGGCCCGTTCAGCACATGGAAGTGGTACCAGAATGGAATTACATTTTCAAGTACTTGCAATACTGAATATTACCCTCTTTTATTATCAAAAACATCACTTTGAACTAGTTTGCTTAAGCATGCCTGTCAGCCGAAGGCCTTTTGTATTATGAAGCTTTCCGCCTTCCCCTACTACTGAAACAATATCAAGTGTTTCTGAGTCATCGCTCGGGGTATATCAATACGCCAATTTATATGGGATAAAAAAACTAGTCCTCAAATTGAAAATCTAACGTTAGAAAAAGCAACCAAGCATTCGAATTTCAAGAAGGCTCTAGTTAAAAAATACAAAACATAGCCTTACATGTTAACTTGGAGAAACTATGCCTCCAAAGTCGGCTCCAAATAGAATTAGGTCTGGAGTTTCATATTCATTACGATTATCAGCCGGGCCTTTTAGGGAAGCGCCTTAATACACTTAATTAAACTCATGTTTTTTTTCTTGTTATGTTATGTTACGTTAATATTGCTTTGTTGTGTTATGCTTTATTATTTTACTTAAGGGGCGTTCTAATGTATGTCGTATTATTTTTTGGTTTGATTTGTTGTTTATGTTGTTATATTATGGTATTTTATGCTATGCTATATTATGTGATGTTATATAATTTTATTTTGCTATGTTATGCTATTTCGCATTTTATTATACCGTCGTATGTATTTTAAGTTGTATAAAGTTGTTTTAACTTATGCTATATAATATTTTGATATGATTCGTTGATATGTTAATAGTTTTTAGTATAAGGATTTCATGTTTTCTTATGTTATGTATTACAATGCACTGCCATCTTATGTGTATTATGTTAGCAAGCATTTTTTATGTAATGATTTGTATTTTATATTGATATATTACATTTTATCTTTAGTTGCTATATTTGACTGTGTTATGATATTTTATGGATTGCTTTATTATGTTTGATATTTGATTTTATATTATTGGGATTTAAGTCATCTTATTTCGGTTTGCTCTTCATTATGGCATGATTTGTTTTGTTATGCTATGGTATATTATGTTATGTCACATTAAGGTATGTTTCATTTGACATATTGCCTTATGTTATACTATATTTTATTTTGATGGAATATGTTATATATTTACCATGTTATGTTTTGTTATACATTATTATGTAATATCATATTTTTTATGCTATGCTATTTTGTTTTATGCTATGATAAATTACATTCTGTTATGCTTTTTAAGTCGTTTTGCGTTATGTTATGTTACACATATTATTTTTCTTGGTGTGTAATTTCAATTTGTTCTGCCCAATTTCGTCATAGATTAAGTACAATAAAAACTAGGCTTTACGACACATAAGCATGTTGCAACCAGCACTACTCAATAAATTAGAACAAATTGACAAATTGGATTTTAGTAAAACGTTCACAATAAGTTCATGCTCGCTGCAACATGCAATTGGAAAATAGAGGAAAGGAGAGATACTACAGTAAATTCGAATATTCTCACAGCATTTCATACTTAGACGATAAGCGATTTAGATTTCTTAAAAAGTATCGCTAACCAGCGCACAATGAACAAATTAAACGAAAATTAACTAAATTAAAAATATGAGCTAATTGGAATTTCTACTAAATAAAATAATGAATCATGAAATCTGTACGTGTTTGTGATAATTTTTGTTGTTGTAGTATATAATGATGCAAATGATAGTTGATGCTATTTGGAGTATTATTAAATCAAGTGAAAATGCTAGATTACCAATAATTTTCTTATTTTAATTTTATTTTTCACAAAGGAAAATTCAGTATGCGAATATTCGTGATTCAATTTTATATTAATATATGAAAATATAAAAATACATACATATATATGAAAAATCTTATAAAAGTAAATATTTTTATAGGTATAGTGCATTTCGCCGGATGGGAGAAATATTGTACAGCACAACATAACATCAAACTGTACCGGCCCAATCTAAAAAGATGTTGAAAGAAAATTATATTATGAGAAGTTTTTTTCCAACAAAAATAAACTATCTCAGAGTTTGAACGATTTATCCCAGCATTTGTTTCACAAAGTATTCTATCTCTTATTTGCAACCTTCTGCTAAGTTCGAATCACTAAACTGTTGAATAAATAACTCCAATATTTAATAATGCAAAATGGCCTTTATTAAAGTACCTTCAAAAATAACACTGCTACTACTCGACAGATGGAACGCTTAAATCAAACTGATAAGCGCACCTCTACTGTTGCTGCGTTTTATACTCTCTCATTTCCTCGTTCGCATCTTCTAGGCGCTTCCATTTCCGGAATCTACTAGTTGCCATCAGCTATCAAATTTCTCAGCTGTAACTACAGATGCACGATTTTATAGCTTCTCTCATTGCATATTTTCGGGAGTATCTCAGATATATGCATGTGGTTGTGCGTTGATTCTCCGCTACGTGTACGTACATATGTGTAAACAGAATGATTGATTCGTTTATGTAGATACAAGTGACTGTCTGCTTTATTGTTGCTGTGACTTCATTTACTTAGAATCAGACTAGGGATGTGAGTATTACTTAGTGTCACTAATAATCGTCACAATATTATAGAGCAGTCTTGAAACGAATTTTTCAGAAAGGGCGTTATTTAACCGGGTTCCTAGATTGGCGTTAATCAATGAAATTCCGAGATGGAGCGTATCGAAATAGCAGAAGAGAGATGGTAATATTCCACTCAGCAGTTTACGTCTAACCGTCTCAGCTGGAATTTCATCATAACTTATAAAACTTTGCAAACAAATTTCCATATTTTGAATATCAGAAAAGCGGGAAAAATTTTTTGACCTGAAGTTGTTTAGTTCAAAAAAATTTTCATATTTGAATATTAAAAAACTTGTAACAATTAACTTTGACATGAAGTTCAGTCACATTTCTTAATATATTTAAAGTCAACTCCGAAAAAAAAATTTTTTTAAAAGGTTTAAATTGAAATGCCTATAACACAATTTCGAACAATTTTTTATTGATTTTTAACAAACTAACAATTTCTGGAAATGTTGAAAAAAATTTTGAAAAAGTTTTAAATTAAAAATGTTAAATAAACTTTCTTTTCTTCAAAATTTGGGCTGTCCCCTAAATTCAGTACCAAAATTCCCCGTTTTTTTATGTGATTTTATAAATTTATTTTTGGCGGTTTTTTTAATTATACTTGATAAAAAAATCTTACAATTAAGTACTATTTATAAAATTTTTTTGGAAAATTATTCATAATGGATTTTAGTTTTTTATTCAAGCACATCTAATTTACTATAAAAAATGTTTGCAATATTTAAAATCAAAAAACCAGAAACTAATATTTTGGTTCAATCAGAGAACCCGGAAAACTTTTTGTAGCTTTGATTAATTTCGAATTTTTTTTTAATTTTGCAATATAAGTATTTTAGTTTAAACAATTTTAAAACTGAGTTCATAGCCATCAAACTTATAATTTTTCCAAAAATTTTCAAAGCAAGTTCAAAAAAATTTCAACCAAAAGGAAATGCAATTATAATCCTTACTGTTTTGCAGTTTCGAAATTAAAAAAAAACAAACATTTGGAATCACTTTCGCACGGTATTTTTTAACTCCGAGTTAGTTTAAAAATCTTGTCAAAAATGTATGAGTTTAACCCCTCATGTCAGATTAACGCTGAGTTAAAAATTTAACTTGCCGTTTTGCAAGTGGTCCTCAAGATATTTAAATTTCTTAAAAAAATTCCAAAATTTAAATGAAAATAAATAAAAATTTTCAAATAATTTTGAAACAGGCTAACTTGGGGAATATTTTAAATCAAGAAAAATATTCATACCAGAAAAACAAAATAAGTCGCACATTCTAAATTAAAAAAAAATCGCTACATGCAATTTTTTGTTTTAATATTTGCATCAAAAATCGACAGCACCATTTCAAAAGACGATTTATTCATACTTATAAGTTATACAAATTTTAACGCAGACTTTGTCTAACTTTAATAATAAAAACATGAAAATTTCCTGGTGCTTTATACATACACATACATGAAATGCACTATACCCATTTAATGGTATATACATAAATTTAGTATTTTTATTGGAAAGTGAAAAAATTTAACTGTAAACAACCATTAGAAAACAAATAAGTATATGTATATATATGTATGTAACTAGCAACAAAAGTATATATGTAAGTTTAAGTTTTAAAATTGTTGTTGTTTAACTTACCAATACCATGACGGGGCGGCTGCCTTCTCATACGACCAAGACTTCTGTTACGTGTGTTTGTGTTTACAGCCTGAGGGGTGAGGGGGGAGTAGAATTTGATTTGAAAATTTTAAAGAAAATATGTATGTAGTTTTTGTTGTATTTTCCATGTTTTTTTTATCTTTCTATAAACTACTTTTGCAATGAGAGTGAGAGAGATAGCAGTAAAAGTGTGTGTGTGTGAGTGCTTACTTATTTTTTCAATGCAAAAATTATGTCTTTTCTTTTGTATTTGATTAGGCAAATTAAAGCAAACTTTGACTTTTCTATTGATTAATTTAATTAAGTGCAAAAACTACTTGAACTATTCTTTTTAATAATTCTATTTATAGACTTGAGCTGCACAAATATTTAACGAGGGATTCTATTTGCTTATGTTTCACTAATATGTGTATTGCTTTTGTATAGAATGTGCAGTTCAAAAGAAAATTGTGTTGAATGTTTTCAACTTTTTGTTTTATGGGACTTAAACAATAAGGTTAAGGTAATGTGTCAGTTTGTTTATTTGAATTGAATTTGAAATGATGTAACTTCAGCTAACTCTAACTTACTAAACCAATTATGAAAATTGTAATAGGCTATACAGACCATGATGCTAAATAATCGCCTAAAAATTTCTTCACAACTACACAGAGCAAAACTCTAAAATTAAGCGTTTGTCGTGAAATTTCGCCGGTAGTACGAATATTATTTTGATATTTTCGGATCAGAGGACCTTAAAGTACTCTAAAACTTTCAAAAATATTTATAGTATATATATCAGCTATCTAGATGAATATCCTCGGAGAAGTCTCAATTTATTGAAGTTAGGCCCGAATGGTTTCCAGAAAACTCTAGCTTCTGAGCAAAGGGTGGGTACTTTGTCACCTTTTACTTAAAAACGTGAGTCTAGCAAATTCTTGCATTTATACATTAGGCTCACGTATATGTTACAGAGCGTCGATTGTGATAGGTTAAAACCTTCCGATTGATTAAGACTTCTGACACCGATTTTGAGAGCGACTGCTTAGAGCCGAAGTTATAACGTAAGTCGGTCTGTTACTTAAGTATGTTTTTTTCTTTTATTGCCTTTGTTTTCATGTTTGTCGGTAAAATTTCAGTACAAAATTGGAAAATCTTGCAATCGATTCTCTAGTAAATAATCCTTAAAACTTGGAGCTAGAACCTTGAAACTTGAACAACAACAGACAGCAAGGGGAAAAACTGTCGCTAGGTGCCGCCGCAATATTTGAAAAACGCAACCGGATTTGAAAAATTTTTAGTTTAACATAGCTTAAAGCATTGCTACAACGCAATGTTTAGGAATAACATAGAAATTCTATATAAGTATAGATGATCTATAGCTAGAAATACTTAGAAATTCTATAGAGAGAATGTGAAATTTTGCGACAGATATTTAAGTAACTGCTTTTGAAATAAAAAAAAACTTTTTTCAAGTCAAACGAAACTTTCTTCAAATGCAACTTTTTTCAAATCAAATGAGCCTGCTTGCTATCTTGGCTGCCAGTACTAAAATTGCCTATATGAGAAACATTTTTTTAAACGTCTTATTTCCGGATTTACTTCGAAAATGAATCTTTTCACAAGCGTCCTGTCTCAAGTCGAAATGTATTGAGTTTATGCTCTGATAGCCAAAAGTTTTCTGAGATAGCGCCTTTTTGAATCGGCAGCCGAGATAGGGTGATATCTTACTCAGAAGTCTATACATGAATCTTCAACAGTACACTTTTAATAGCACAATGGCTTTTCGTGTACAAGCACGGCTTAAAACCTCTAGATCTCAGAAGTTAAAAAATAGTTTTCTTAGATTTAAAAAAAGTTTAAATTCAAAACGAAAAAAGTTTCATTTGAAATGATAAAATTTCATTTGAAGGGGCTCAGAACCAAAAGGATCAAAGTGACATTTTTTTTTAAATTGAGTTATACCCATATTGTATATTTATATAGCCATTTTGGACATTTTAGTGCCTATATTTGCCAGCCAAAAACTACTAAATTTTATTGCATTAGTGATTGAGCCAAAAGGATTAAGTGCGCTCTCCAAGCATAAAATTTAATTGCTCGCCAAAAGTACATGCAGAATTTTTTTAAGTATGCATTGCCCGCATCGCCCGCATGAAAAAGCTAGAACTCCTTATATCTGTTTTTGTCCGAAGACTGACAAGAGTTATAAAAAACATCAAAAAAATTCACTGTGTATGAAATGAAACAAACTGCTTTTGTTTCATTCGATTATCTAAAAAGCATATTGATTGACCCAAAAAATGATGCTGAAAAGGGCCAATAAAGTGGCGTGAGATTGTACGGCTTCAATACAAGAAAGAGAACTTCTTTTATTTTTGCTATAGTTTAGTAAGAAATTTTGATGCTCCCGTGAACCAAAGCGAAAAATGCTCAGCGCTTAAAGTCGAAAGACCATCTTTCCTGCTAAACAAAGATGTGTTTAAGCCGTTACACCCAACTCCGTTGAAGATTCCATACCTAATGGGAAAACTTGACCCAGCCTCTTCCGTACATTCCACCTGTCCACCACGATTTTTATATGAATATTCCCCATGAGACAAACATCAAAAATTCACAAAAAAAAGTCAAACTAAGAAGGAAGATGAAAATGCAGAACTTGATGAAGCCCACGACAGTCTTTTATCTGATTACGATAATTAGACACACGGTGGTTCACAGCCCAAATCGTCCACCATGAAAAATGCAAATTTCAAAAAGAACTACTTCTTTTGACAAGATAGAATGGTTTATAAGCAAAATATTATGATAGTGATTAAAGTTTTGCAAAATTACACGATTTTGTTGGTGAAAATCGCCACAAAAAATTTTTGGTGTCCTGTAAAAAAGGACGGCCTATAAAACCGATTTAAATTATCCTTTTTTAAGTTTCTTTCCGGATTTGCCCTAATATCTATTTAAGTATCGAAATTAAAGAAAAATTTAAAGATTTCTTGTATTAATAAGTCTTTAGGCATATATGGGTTAAAATAGCGAAATTTTTGCTGAACTGCAACTGTACGTTGTATATTTTCTGTAAATACTTAATATAATGTCACTATGCCTAATGTATGCCAAATTCGCGAAAATTTGCCGAATTTTCAACTTTTTTCTCAAGATTTTTAGAACTCCTTTGAGTAAGCAGTTTTGAAGCCAGTAAGTAAGTAATCTTAGTTTTGTAAAAAATTTCCCTAATTTTTGAGTTATACCCCATATGAATTTTTATACTCAGTTGAGCAGAGCTCACAGAGTATATTAAGTTTGATTGGATAACGGTTGGTTGTACATATATAAAGGAATCGAGATAGATATAGACTTCCATATATTAAAATCATCAGGATCGAAAAAAAATTTGATTGAGCCATGTCCGTCCGTCCGTTAACACGATAACTTGAGTAAATTTTGAGGTATCTTGATGAAATTTGGTATGTAGGTTCCTGGGCACTCATCTCAGATCGCTATTTAAAATGAACAATATCGGACTATAACCACGCCCACTTTTCGATATCGAAAATTTCGAAAAACCGAAAAATTGCGATAATTCATTACAAAAGAGAGATAAAGCGACGAAACTTGGTAGATGAGTTGAACTTATGACGCGGGATAGAAAATTAGTAAAATTTTGGACAACGGGCGTGGCACCGCCCACTTTTAAAAGAAGGTACTTTAAAACTTTTGCAAGCTCTAATTTGGCAGTCGTTGAAGATATCATGATGAAATTTGGCAGGAACATTACACCTATTACTATATATACGCTTAATAAAAATTAGCAAAATCGGAGAAGGACCACGCCCACTTTAAAAAAAAATGTTTTTAAAGTAAAATTTTAACAAAAAATTTAATATCTTTACAGTATATAAGTAAATTATGTCAACATTCAACTCCAGTAATGATATAGTGCAACAACATACAAAAATAAAAGAAAATTTCAAAATGGGCGTGGCTCCGCCCTTTTTCATTTAATTTGCCTAGGATACCTTTAACGCCATAAGTCGAACAAAAATTAACCAATCCTTTTGAAATTTGGTAGGGGCATAGATTTTATGACGTTAACTATTTTCTGTGAAAATGGGAGAAATCGGTTGATGCCACGCCCAGTTTTTATACACAGTCAACCGTCTGTCCTTCCGCATGGCCGTTAACACGATAACTTGAGCAAAAATCGACATATCTTTAATGAACTTAGATAACTTGAGCAAAAATCGACATATCTTTAATGAACTTAGTTCACGTGCTTACTTGAACTCACTTTATCTTGGTATGAAAAATGAACGAAATCCGACTATGACCACGCCCACTTTTTCGATATCGAAAATTACGAAAAATGAAAAAAATGCCATAATTCTATACCAAATACGTAAAAAGGGATGAAACATGGTAAGGTAATTGGATTGTTTTATTGAAGCGAAATATAACTTTAGAAAAAACTTTATAAAATGGTTGTGACACCTACCATATTAAGTAGAAGAAAATGAAAAAGTTCTGCAGGGCGAAATAAAAAACCCTTAAAATCTTGGCAGGTATTACATATATAAATAAATTAGCGGTATCCAACAGATGATGTTCTGGGTCACCCTGGTCCACATTTTGGTCGATATCTGGAAAACGCGTTCACATATACAACTACCACACTCCCTTTTAAAACTCTCATTAATACCTTTATTTGATACCCACAACGTACAAACTTATTCTAGAGTCACCCCTGGTCCCACCTTTATGGCGATATCTCGAAACGGCGTCCACCTATGGAACTGAGGATTACTCCCTTTTAAAATACTCATTAACCCCTTTCTTTTGATACCCATATTGCACAAACGAATTCTAGAGTCACCCCTGGCCCACTTTTATGACGATATCTCGAAACGGCGTCCACCTATGGAACTAAGGATTACTCCCTTTTAAAATACTCATTAACACTTTTCTTTTGATACCCATATTGTACAAACAAATTCTAGAGTCACCCCTGGTCCACCTTTATGGCGATATTTCGAAAATGCAACCACCTATACAACAACCACCACTCCTTTTAAAACCCTCATTAATACCTTTATTTTGATACCCATATCGTACAAACACATTCTAGAGTCACCCCTGATCCACCTTTATGGCGATATTTCGAAACGGCGTCCACCTATAGAACTAAGGCCCACTCCCTTTTAAAATACTCATTAACACCTTTCGTTTGATGCCCATATTGTACAAACAAATTCTAGGGTCACCCCTGGTCCACCTTTATGGCGATATCTCGAAACGGCGTCCACCTATGGGACTAAGGATTACTCCCTTTTAAAATACTTATTAACACCGTTCTTTTGATACCTATATTGAACAAACAAATTCTAGGGTCACCCCTGGTCCACCTTTATGGCGATATCTCGAAAAGGCGACCACCTATAAAACGAGGGCCCACTCCCTTTTAAAAATACTCATTTACACCTTTCGTTTGATACTCATATTATACAACGTATTCTAGAGTCACCCCTGGTCCACCTTAATGGCGATGCCTCGAAAAGGCATCCACCTATAGAACTAAGGCCCACTCACTTTTAAACCCCTCATTAATGCTTGAATTTGATACCCATATCGTACAAACACATTCTAGAGTCACCCCTGGTCCCACCTTTATGGCGATATTTCGAGACGGCTTCCACCTATAGAAACTAAGGCCCACTCCCTTTTAAAATACTCATTAACACCTTTCGTTTGATACCCATATTGTACAAACAAATTCTAGGGTCACCCCTGGTCCACCTTTATGGATATATCTCGAAACGGCATCCACCTATGGAACTAAGGATTACTCCCTTTAAAATACTCATTAACACCTTTCATTTGATACCCATATCGTACAAACAAATTCTAGAGTCAACCCTGATCCACCTTTATGGCGATATCCCTAAATGGCGTCCACCTATAGAACTATGGCCCACTCCCTCATAAAATACTCTTTAATGCCTTTCATTTGATACACATTCCAGGGTTTCCCTCGGTTCATTTTCCTACATGGTTATTTTCCCTTATGTTGTCACCATAGCTCTCAACTGAGTATGTAATGTTCGGGTACTCCCGAACTTAACCTTCCTTACTTGTTTAACGTAATTTTTTTTTATATGGAAAAAAGTCCTTATCCTCGAAAGAAAAAAAATTGGCAAAAATGAGCGATACATTCTACGAACTTAAGTTTAGCACTTTATTATGCTAAAATTAAACGGGCTACAAAACTGCATACTCGAAAAAATTTTAAATGTTATTTTGGCCGAGCAATCAACGTTCGAAATTTTATTGCAACCATTTTGGAGCCAAAAGGGTCTAAGTGCGCTTGGATCCAGAAAAAAAATTGCCAAAAATCTGCGAAACTTCCTACGAACTTAAGTTTAGCACTTTATTATACTAAAATTAAACGGGCTACAAGACTGCATTCTCGAAAAAATTCTACATGTTCTTTTGGCCGAGCAATCAACGTTCGAAATTTTATTGCAATAATTTTTGGAAATTTACAGTTATGTTCCATCTGCAGTAAACATCCTTTGAACTAGTTGACTAACCTGCATTCACTTAGACAGAAATCATTTCAAATGCATTTACCCAGAATTTAAATAAGTAATTTACATTAACTTTAATTATCTCAATTCAACGTCGATGTTACTTAGATCCTTTTAGTTCTAAGCCCTTCATTTGACCTGATAATGCTATATCAATTGAATTGCAAGGTACAATCGGAACCGAATAAAAATAGCAAATCGAAGTCAATTGAAAATCCCGATTTTCGGCATCGTAATCGAGCACCCGTAACGGCGCTTATATAAGAATGCAATTTGAATTATTATAAGACCACTCGAGCAATTTTCACAAAACATCTCTAGAAATTGGTGTTGAAGTTTTTGATGATTATTTTGCCTTTTTTGAGTTTGTAGAAAAATATTTTTTGTACAATTATTAATTAAACATACTCTATGTATTTATTTAAATAATTAAGCTTAATCTGTCAATATAAAGTTTGCTCTCCGCTATTTACATACTACTTTGAATGTTTTTTAGTGCGCTGCAACTGTAAAATAACTATTTTCAGTATGTATGCTTGTGTGTTAAGTACAAAAAAAAAGTTTCTAAACAAAGCATTCAACATTGGATAACATGAATTAAATAGAAACTACATATTAAAAGTGAGAACACATACATACGCACAAATGCATTGAAATACACTGGGGATATTTGAACATTTGTGGCAGCAAAGTTGAAGGAAACAATTTTGAGGGTGGGAGAAAGTCAATTTAGTGAATTAAATGAATTTTTGTATGTCTATTTTTCCAAAGAATTTTTTTGGGATTGGAAATTTTCTCAATTAATTTTTTATTTTGTTTTAAAAAAATTAATCACATATGTATTTGCACTTCAGTACTACTGTGATAGATGCGTTTAGGTGTATGTAATGTATTTATGTAGTTTTATTTATTTATATTGGCTAACATATTCAACTACAATAACAACAATCAACAAAATGGGATTTGTATGCGAGTAGTTAGCAGTAAAAAGTGATGATGACAGTATTTTTTAAAGTTCATTTTGGCAGAGAGTTGGGAGTTGGGGTTGGCTGACTATAACCAACAACTGGCTGATTGTTGAGCGCCATATTGCTGTGGCTATGAGTTTTTGTTCTATTCCTAATTTTTTTTGTATTTAATTTTTATTTTGGAAAATTGCTCTAACATGTGATTCGTGTACTTTTGTGTTGTTTTTGATTATTCATTGATTAGATTTAAGTTTTAAGTTTTTTTTTAGTTGCAATTTACATCTACATATGTATGTATGTGTATATGTACCAAATTGCACTTGTTCTATATTCATAAAAAATTTATATTCTTTAATTTTATTGATAAAAATATTTGAAAAAAGCATTCGTTAGTGAGAAAATTAAATTGAGTTAAATGTGTTATGTTATAGTAAATGAACAAATGTCTGTATGTATGTAATAAGTATGTAAAATACTTATGCAAAAACAAAACAGAAATATATTGCAATAATAACAATCGCATTTATGTTTAATTTTGTGTGAATAAGTAATAATGCAATCAAAGAAAGTTGTATGAGATTGACTGTAGAAATTAAAAAAAAATGTTTTTAATGTTTGCAAGCAAGTCTAAATGATTTACATATGTCGATGAGCCTAAATAAATTATAAACACTTGTTTAAATAATATTTTTCACTTAAGCGTTTTTGTCTTAGCCCTTCACGTTATAATTAATTTTAGTTTGCTATACAAAATTGTATTTTAAAAACTTTATTAATACAAATTCTTTTGTTTTTTGTATAAATAAAAAATAAGTTTCTAAAAAATGTTCTCCAGCTCGCTTTTTCTATACTGACCATTATCACTACACTTGTGTGCTCAAAAAAGCTTAAACTGATTTCGAATCGATTTCCGAAAGTGTTTGAAAATTTTTGTATATACAATAACAACAATCAACAAAATGGGATTTGTATGCGAGTAGTTAGCAGTAAAAAGTGATGATGATGGCATTTTTTAAAGTTCATTTTGGCAGAGAGTTGGGAGTTGGGGTTGGCTGACTATAACCAACAACTGGCTGATTGTTGAGCGCCATATTGCTGTGGCTATGAGTTTTTGTTCTATTCCAAATTTTTTTGTATTTAATTTTTATTTTGGAAAATTGCTCTAACATGTGATTCGTGTACTTTTGTGTTGTTTTTGATTATTCATTGATTAGATTTAAGTTTTAAGTTTTTTTTTAGTTGCAATTTACATCTACATATGTATGTATGTGTATATGTACCAAATTGCATTTGTTCTATATTCATAAAAAATTTATAGTCTTTAATTTTATTGATAAAAATATTTGAAAAAAGCATTCGTTAGTGAGAAAATTAAATTGAGTTAAATGTGTTATGTTATAGTAAATGAACAAATGTCTGTATGTATGTAATAAGTATGTAAAATACTTATGCAAAAACAAAACAGAAATATATTGCAATAATAACAATCGCATTTATGTTTAATTTTGTGTGAATAAGTAATATATGCAATCAAAGAAAGTTGTATGAGATTGACTGATAGAAATTTAAAAAAAAATGTTTTTAATGTTTGCAAGCAAGTCTAAATGATTTACATATGTCGATGAGCCTAAATAAATTATAAACACTTGTTTAAAATAATATTTTTCACTTAAGCGTTTTTGTCTTAGCCCTTCACGTTATAATTAATTTTAGTTTGCTATACAAAATTGTATTTTAAAAACTTTATTAATACAAATTCTTTTGTTTTTTGTATAAATAAAAAATAAGTTTCTAAAAAATGTTCTCCAGCTCGCTTTTTCTATACTGACCATTATCACTACACTTGTGTGCTCAAAAAAGCTTAAACTGATTTCGAATCGATTTCCGAAAGTGTTTGAAAATTTTTGTATATTTCCATAAAAATTTCTGAACTTTTACTTGGCATTTTTAAGCACCTAGTTCTAGTCTTAAAAAGTGTAGGTTTGAAAATTTTCGATATTTGAATTAATTTTTTAAATATTTGAAAGTGTACTTAGGATTTTATATAAATAAATAAATGTTCTCAAAAATAGCAACAAAATTTATTAAAAATTTAATCGGTTATTGCTAATTTTATTAACTTTGGTTATATTTAAAATACCAATTTTATGAAATGATAACGAAAATTACTAAACTTGTTTCGAAAAGGTTTGAAAATTATTGCCGGCTTTGAAAAATTTCACAAAAGTTTCAGAGTTTTTGCTTGGCAATTTCAGAGCCAAAAAAAAATTTGAATTGATTTTTAAATTTTAGAACTGTGTTCCATGGCCCGTATCGTGTTTTACCGTCACGGAGCGATAAGGTTCAGTTGGTCTTACGCGCCCAACTCTTTTATTTAACTGTCTGATCAACGCCCTAGATTGATGAGGAGTGCGATGATTAGTACGTACCTAGGACTTACGTAATTATTTTCTAGCTTTTGGTATTATTATTACTTAATGTAAGTATTGTTTTCAATAAAACCGTTTAACTTAAATTTTTTTTTAATTATTTTATTTTAAAAATAAGTTGTGCACATTTTGTATGCAAAAAAATTTGTCAAAAAATGCCAATTTTGAAACATTTTAAACTTTCTTTGACTAAAATTTATTCGACTACGAAACTAAGTACACGAAAATGCTCAACAACTAAAAAAAGATCTTGAAAAAAGTTCGTTCAGAAACTTATTGGGCTTTTCACGTCAAGTGTACCCACTTGAGAAACTTGATATTTCCAATATTCAAGTTAAAAATATGCTATAAAAATGACAGACTGTCAATTGGCTTAACTGATTTTTCAGTTAAATGAACTGATTTTAGTGGTAATTTCAACAGCGAACAAACGGTCTATAGAATCAGGTAATTTTAAAGAGACGCTTGCTCTACGGGGTTCAGTACTTTGTTCTTATCACCGTGTTGCCACTGAAATCTCTGTTAACAGCTTTCAGTGCTTTTCAAAAGTGACGGAAATCTGTATCATTTAACAGGCTTCATTGGTATGCTTAGAATGACAGTAATAATGGTTAAGTAAACATAGCTTTGGCTTGCGTATGATGAAGTTTTTTTGTTGATTTGAGTTTTGAATTGATCTGAGTTTGCGAAGTTTATTCAACAATTACTAGCGATAGACAAATATTAATAGACATTTCAGTTGATTTAACCCGTATTTCGGTTTCTTTTACCAGCTTTTTTCTTTCAGAGCGATAAGACATCTGTCGATTTATGTATTGCCACTTTGGCTCCGAATATCGCTGGTGATCATTTAAAAGCAGATATGAAATATCATTCCACGTTTTAATTTTTGTTTTTAATTATTTTGATTTTAAAAATGATTAAAATAGATCAAGCAGGCGTTAAAGGTGTTAATATTAATGTGCATAAATATATTAGTAGAATTTGTATTATTTTTATGGATTTCGAATACGAATATGTAAGTGTGTAATTTATGGAAATTTAAGAAACAACTAAAATAAATTTTGTAACTGAAGCTATGCAAACCAATTCCAAGAACTTACTTAATAATTTGGGAAAAAAATTTAAAGAACGTGATATCAGAACGGACAAGGCGACAGCTGTTTCGATTATATCTTGTGTTACACTTCAACCATCGTAGGAGTGCGGGTTCAAATCCCACTCCTGGGAGAAAAGGCTTTGAAGAGATTTACAAGTTATAATCGAAACAGCTGTCGTCTTGTCCGTCCTGATGTCACGTTGTTTAAATTTTTGCCAAATTATTAAAGAAATTATAAATTAAAAATTGCTTCAAATAAATGTTTTCATACATTTAAAAGCAATAAGTAAAACCCCCGCTTAATTCATACAATTTCAAGAACGTTTTCGCTAAATTACTCGAAAATGCGACAACATTTTATGATAATTTCGAACTTTATATTTAGAGTTTTGAAAATATTTTTTGAGTTTGCAGTTTGTAGCACAATCAATTTTAGCCTAAAAGCAACAAAGTACAATTTATAGGTTTCCCAAAACTCACATTGATTTGAAACAATTTTTCCGAGGTTTGTTTTAGATTTTCTTATATAGAGAAAATCTGAAACACGCTTCGGAAAAAAATTGTCAAAAGTCACTACGAATTTTAAGAAAATTATAACTTGCGAGGGACTAAACTTGATTGGGCTACAAAATTGCATACCCAAAAAAAATTTGAGAAAAAAACTAACGAATTTTTAATAACGTTTTTGGTTTGAAACGTTTCAGTTACAAAGTTCTGGGAATTTTTCTCTCAAATCATCGGAATTAAAAAAAGTATAATTTAACTGACGAAATTTGATAAAAATTACCACTGCTATTTTCGTGTTCGCTGCTGTGCGTTATAAAATAGCCAATGCAGAGCTACAACTAACAAACAAGAAGAAAAGGTCTTAAAATTATAACGCAAAGGGTGAATAATATTCGTATTACTAAAAATTATTGTTTTTTTTTCATTCTTAAATATTTCTACATGTTTATTTATAATTCCCTATCAAATATGATTTTTTAATATCTTTATTTTTCGTATCCACCACCTTATTACGAATATTTAGCATATTTGTTGCTTAAATAAAATAAAGTATTTACCATATTTTGGGTAATTAGTCCCTGACTGGTATCAGCCGCCCCATTCCCGTCTCAAAGGTAAACCTAATGGAGAAAGGGAAGAAGAGAGAAAAGATAGATAGAAATTTGGTTTGTTTTTGTATGGTTTGTACGGTGTTTTGTTTTTAATTTTTATTTTTGTGATAAAAGCGGGTTTTGTTTTTTGACGATAATACACGTCGTATATTTATGTATTTATGTTAATAGTTGAAGAAGTAGTAGCGATTAGAACGAAATAATGTTATCGAACATAATGTAACTGAAACTTAGCTACATTCCAGCTACGAAATTGAACGAACTTTGATATAACTAAATTTGATTAAATTTTATTATATTACTTTTATTAATTAGAATAACGGAAGCCAATTATTACGAATTGAAGCAGATATTAAGTCAAACGATTGGTGTATTTTTTATAATTTTTTGGCAAACGAATATTTATAAACTTTAGAGCATATGGATAGTATGTGATTTTACAGAAAGGTAAATATTAATGAATACCCTTTGCTTCTAATCGAATGTTGTGATTATTTTATTATATGACTTTTTGTACAATGTACTATGAAATTCTTAAAACGTACTCGCAGTTGCAGACATTGTTGCAGATAAAGACTTTGTAACCCCATCTACCAGAAAACTAGAGTACTATATATCATACTAAATTTAATAATATTTTATAGAAAATATATTTACGTTAAAGCTGGTTTAATTGCAATACTAACGGATTATATATAGTACAATGAAATATACACCGAAAGAAATTAAGCTAGTAAAATGAACAAATAAGGTTTGTTGTTCTTGTATTATCATACAGTCGGTAAAATTGAACGCATTATGGTTAATTCAAACGGTTAAACACTTTTGGTCTCGAGTTAGCAATATTATGTAAAAATTACAGATACTCAATCAATCTAACTGATTTTTCTGATAAAAGAACTGATTTCTTTGGCCATTTCAACAGCGAACAACTGGATATATTATTGAAATGCATCACCTAAATTTAAAGAGAATCTTACGCTCACGGCGCTCACTATTTTGTTCTCTGTCATACCAAAAAGCCCTTCTATGTTTGCGGACATCTGTTATCATTGATATTCTTAAGATGACATAAACTATTTGTTAATTAACAGAGCAGAGCTAGGGTAGTAGATATGGGAACCTTAGTGGAATACCATCCGGTCTCGACTGCCAGTATGAAAACGTCCTATATCAGAATATTTTGCAAAAAAAATCCCTTTCTCAAGATTTGTTAAAAAAAACAATCAGAAGTCGATTGAAGAACGGCCTATCTCAACACTGTTTTAATAACCGGCAT
Organism: Eurosta solidaginis; assembly: GCA_029619165.1. Classification (NCBI taxonomy): domain Eukaryota; kingdom Metazoa; phylum Arthropoda; class Insecta; order Diptera; family Tephritidae; genus Eurosta; species Eurosta solidaginis. The sequence continues at coordinate 47,342 of JARSSU010038867.1, forward strand.
ATCAAAAGGTACTCAGCCCAGTTCCAAATATTCCCTCGGAATTGTGCACTCGCGGATTTTTTATTCCCAGTGTAAAAATTCCTGTAGTTCTTTTTCTCTAGGGAGAGCAATAACTGGGGTATAGAAATTCGAATTTTCGATGTCGGTTTTTTTGCAATTCACATTTTGTTGCGAATTTCTATTTTTGTTTAAAATATTTCATATGGTTTTGGAGAAAAGGAGTAATGATTTGGTGGCACCGCTACCTCAACAGAGGAGCATAAGAAGGCTGCGCGACAATACAAATACGCTGATCGCCCAGCGGGTTAGGGCCTCAGAATATACCCGCGGTAGGTATACCTGTCGTAAGAGGCGACTCTTCTACAACTTTATCTTCTTTAAAAATTCCTTGCACAAAATACTGGATGGCTTTGCTTCAATTTTACTAAAAGCTTTATCTGTTGCTTATTTATATATTTCCCGATTTAAAATAAGATTTATGGTAGAATATTACTGTATTTTAGCACAAATTTGTACAAATAAATGTGCTACACAAAAAATATTATGCTGTGTTCCTTTAAAACAAGTGGAAAAGTCTTTACAATGAGCAGCGAAATATCGTTTTCAGTCACATTCATAATACCTACTTTTCCCTTTTTCGAATATTGTCGAAAGGACTTTTTGTTAAGAATCGGGCTGACTAATTTTATGCTCAGATAGTGCGTTTATAAAAAAGGTATAGTAGGGTTTTGATTGAAGTTCTGAGAAAGAGCGTTCGTAAAAACAAAGCAGCTGATATAGGGTCGAATTCGTCTCAGCAGTCTTTATATAAATCTAAAATTATGATTTTTTGTTGGACTGTGGAATGATTTCTGGCCACGTATTCAATTTGCGGTTCTAGTAGCTTTAATGCTAAACTTAATGCACAAATGTTTAGGAGTTAAAATTACTTTGAATTTTTTTTCTAGTTTGAAAACTAGTCTGAAAGAAACATGCGATACAAGTTTGTTATGGTTGTTAAGCAACAGGATGCAGAATGTTAGTCTAAACTTTTAAGGCTTTTTAAAGTTTTTGTATCTGCAATTAATTTTCTACACTTTTCCCCTGTGTTTATAGAAGGGTATATATTCTGGCTCACGTCCAAATTAAGTACATATTTAAAAAGTTCTTATTTTAATTGGATACTTGATATGCATGTATTTGTAACATTTAAAATTGAACTTAAAAATCTGTATATACTACGTACTTAGATTAATTTCAAAATAATCCTTAAATTGCATGAGAGCATATGAAAAAGAAACAAAATATATGTTACATAGTGTTTAACGTACTACTACGTAAATATAATAGCCAAATTCGAGGAAAAGCCAGGAAAACGTCAATAAATTAAGCATACAAGTATATACACAAATACATATGTATGTAGATTTTGACATGTAGGTGATAAATGTTCCAACATTAAAACTGTAATCTACTTAGCATTTGTAAATTATTATTAGTATGACACAAAAGAAACATTGACGCATACATAGAGATAAGAAAAGTAAATATTTACACAAATGCTTTACATAAATATACAAAAATAGTTAGCTACTATAGCAATATGATGTTATTAATATATGTATATTGTGCTTTTTTTTATTTCTTTATTGTTAGCATTATACATGTCCTTCAATACATATACATATCTACTATATATGCTACAAAAAAAAACACCAATCCTTGACGTCTGAGCAAATGAGCAAGCGTTATTATTACGTACAATTTCATCTACTAAACATTCAATCCACTTCAATTTGTAATTTATTTATATGCATGTAATATGTATGTATTATTTATTATAACAAAATTACCGTGAAACAACAACGATTATATAACTAAAAGCTCGTTACCGTTGCGTAAATGTGAACTTACCTTCTTAACGCTGCGAGTTGTCGAAAAGCCATCGCCACGACGATAATTATCACCCTAAATTATGGGCGGAGAAAAAGGAGAAAGTGAAATGAATACATGTTGTTAAATTATGTATAAGGAGTGTTTACAGTGAAGGACATAGAAATTGGGACAAGTGACTCCCAATTTTTTTGTTCTACAGAAGTTACACACTGGGAACCGATTTTTGACAATATTTTGTGTTTTATATCTGGGTCTGTTTTAAGTAGCTGTGTTATTCTTTAACTGACGTTATCAAGTTTTGATAGGTTGTTAAAGGAGGTTTATTTCAATTCTGAGACGCTAAAAAAATGTTGAATACCAAGCACTCGCGGGGTGCCTGAACTATGTTTTAATTCGAAAACAGACCACCTCAGATTTTTTTTTCGGATTCCTGTTTTGTGAGCTTAAATAAGTTAAGCAGTAAAATTTTACGAAAATTTCCCGACTTCTGTTTTGGTTTAACTTCATCCGCTACAAGTGCACTTGTAGAGGTAACCTTACCAAAAAAAATATTACTTTCGGGCTTTTTGAGTAGAGCTTCGCCAATTGCTATCGTAGATTTATTGTTTTGTTATAGCGGACTCGTCGGTTTTTCGTTGGTTTCTTATCGGCTTGCTGGTAATAAATCAATAAATTTTCGAAAAATATCTATAACTTTTCGATGATAAATCGACAATTTTTCGATAACGAACCGCCAACTCGTCGATAAGAAATGGATGGCCGACCGTTATCAAACTGTTTTCCTCATATCAACCTTACCAGGTGTTTTTTCCCATACTACGCTACAAAATAGTGGTAATGCTTACGCTTACATTTTGTATTCCCCCATACATCTAACAATACCACACACTTCCCCATCACTTCCAAAGACTACGAATGGTAATGGACACAAATCTGCCGAATGGGAAAGTACGATACCCGACCTTACAATCAGCGAACGGCAATTGTTTCTATATGAAACAGAACTAAGGGCGCTGACAGAAGCGGATGGAAGGAGCGCACACAGTTTACACATACTGGTGCAAGCAGAAGAAGTAGAAAGTCACTGCCCCGTTGGAAAGAAAATGTAATGAATTATCTAAATTTGACGCCAGTTCATAAAACGAAATAAGTTCGTAAGAAATTCCTATGAGGAATTGGTCTCGCGAGATATGAAATGCTAATGACTCTTCGATTGCTTTTAAATCAAACGAAAATTTTAGAAAGTCAGTTATTTTATTCCTTTTGCATGTTTCGCAGGTTAGGCAATTTTATTTTTTTAACTCGCAACAATTTTATATCCTCCACTGTACGCGAAGTTGGTATTTTGTTTGAGCTCTACATTGACACTTATGTCTCATAAATTATGCAATATCTCAACAACAACACTTACCATCACCTGATGCGATCTCAGGGTACCGAAATTGTCGCGTCCGCGATATGTTTGCTGAGTATTATAGCCATCAGGCTGGAACTGGAAGAGCGCTTCTGAATTGGGACCATGATGATGCATGGGTTTACGTAACGTACTTTTTGGTGAATGTTGGATTTTATTTTGAGGTGGCGGTTGTGGCAGTAATACCGGTTCGGCGTACGTCACTTCTTCCACTTGAGGTAGCAGCTTGGGCTCGGCTTGGATGCTATGTAGTAGAAAGAAGAGAGAAAGGAAAGTGTTATAAGAAACAAGGTAAAGATAAGTGCTTACATAGAGATAAACATATATATATATTTTGTTATATTATTTCTCCATAATCCAATAGTTTATATTTACCGATTAACATTTTGACGTTGTTCAAAATATTCATACTCCGTATCAGGATATGGCAAATTATCATCCTCATCCTTATGACAGCGGCGGCCACAAAAGTAGCCCGTTACAAAGCCGACTAGCAATGAAAAAATGGAACCAGCTAAGACGGCCATTACCAGCGTTTCAACGGTGTACTGTGCATTGATGATATCTGGAGAAATTTGTGGACCTTTTTTTAGTAGTTAAATTTTTCATGATTTTGTGTTAAGGTATACGAATTTTGTATGCAGGTTATTTTATTATGTAATTTTTTTTTAGTGGTTTTTATTTAATTAAATTTTTCCATTTCAATACAATCCATTTAGAAAAATAATTTTCGTTTTATTTTAATTTGTTGTTGTTTTATGTGTTGTGTTTGGCGCATAGAAACACGGAAAATTTAAATACGTTTATCAACAACAACAACAAAGATTAACAGTGTAAAACAGCAACAGCAACATCAATGGTTATGTTACGCACGATATCATCATAAATATGTATGTATCATTAGGGTGGATTATGATAAACGACAAGATAATAATATTTTTTTCCAATCAAACATGAAAAGAAAAGAAAAAGAAAGAGAATAAATTTTAATTTAATTGTGTTACAAAATGGAGTGTTGTTTTTGTAATAGGTGTACAATTGTTAATTGGGTTAGGGTGGAGTAAAACTGTTGTGTATGTAATCGAAAATGTAGAACTACGAGAAAAGACAGATTAAAAAATAAAAAACAAACAAAATAATAAAATAAATAAAATAAATCAAAATAGTATTTAAACAGACTTTATATTTTGTTATAAAATAATTTACAATAACAACAAAGAAATTATTAGAAATGACAAAAAAATACATATATTCATGCTAAATTCGTGCTTTTTTTAGAAATAAGACCCTGGCCCGCATCGTGTTATATGATCCGTGATCGAAATCCATTTCTTAAATCAAAATAGCTCTAAAATGGTGAACTTCTTGAATGCCATATGCTCAATAGTGACCATACACACTGATAAGATCCCCGATTTATAACCATTTATATATATTTACTAGCAGACCCGGCAGACGTTGTTCTGCCCTAAATTTGGCCTATCTGCATACATTTTAATAAGCTTTTTCCATCTAACTCTGCCCTACCCTTCAACACTTTTTCCTAATCTTTTTATTCACTTCTCCCTCTGTCTTTTTTGCTTCATCTCCATCTTCGTCTCATTCTATCTCTTTCTCAGTCTCCTTCTCTATTTTCTCTTCTCTCAAGTTTTTCTCCTTCTTCTTCATCTCTTATTGCCAGTCCCAGAGGGTGGTATGTATTTTGTTCCAGTCCCATTCCGAGTCTCAGTCCCAGTCCCACTCCAAGTCTCAGTCTCAGTCCCAGTCCTAGTCCTAATCCCAGTCCCAGTCCGTCTCTGGTATACTTCCGGAAAAAGCAGCGTAAATACTAATATAGGCAAATTTATATACGAAATTTCAGGCAAATCGAATAGGACGTATGTAAAAAAGTATGTGGGTATTATTAATTCTTGTCTTTATTTCGGCTTCGCATGCATATTTATCAGTTTTGCCAGGTTGATGCGGCTAAATCGAATAACACAATGAACTTTAGAGCTCTCAGCAACAGCTTTCATTTGATATCCATTACGTTTTGGGCTATACCTCGAGACCTTAGCCTCCCAGTTGTATGAAAATTACCCTGTACTATAGCACTCACCAACAGGTTTCATTTGATATCCGTATTGTATAACACATTCTAGGGGTACCCGGGTTCACGTTTTGGGCTATATCTCGAGACCCTAGCCTCCCAGTTGTATGAAAATTATCCTGTACTATAGCACTCATCAACAGCTTCCATCTGATATCCATATTGTATAAACACATTCTAGGGGTACCCGGGTCCACGTTTTGGGCTATATCTCGAGACCCTAGCCTCCCAGTTGTATGAAAATGACCCTGTACTATAGCACTCACCAACAGGTTTCATTTGATATCCATATTGTATAACACATTCTAGGGGTACCCGGGTCCACGTTTTGGGCTATATCTCGAGACCCTAGCCTCCCAGTTGTATGAAAATTATCCTGTACTATAGCACTCATCAACAGCTTCCATCTGATATCCATATTGTATAAACACATTCTAGGGGTACCCGGGTCCACATTTTTGGCTATATCTCGAGACCCTAGCCTCCAAGTTGTATGAAAATTATCCTGTACTATAGCACTTATCAACAGCTTTCATTTGACATCCATATTGTATAAACACATTCTAGGGGAATCCGAGTCCACGTTTTGGCCTATATCTCGAGACCCTAGCCTCCCAGTTGTATCAAAATTATCCTGTACTATAGCACTCATCAACAGTTTTCTTTTGATATCCTTATTGTATAAACACATTCTAGGGGTACCCGGGTCCACGTTTTTGGCTATATCTCGAGACCCTAGCCTCCCAGTTGTATCAAAATTATCCTGTACTATAGCACTCATCAACAGTTTTCATTTGATATCCATATTGTATAAACACATTCTAGGGGTACCCGGGTCCACGTTTTGGGCTATATCTCGAGACCTTAGCCTCCCAGTTGTATCAAAATTATCCTGTACTATAGCACTCATCAACAGTTTTCATTTGATATCCATATTGTATAAACACATTCTAGGGGTACCCGGGTCCACGTTTTGGGCTATATCTCGAGACCCTAGCCTCCCAGTTGTATGAAAATTACCCTGTACTATAGCACTCACCAACAGGTTTCCTTTGATATCCATATTGTATAAACACATTCTAGGGTACCCGGGTCCACGTTTTGGGCTATATGTCGAGACCCTAGCCTCCCAGTTGTATGAAAATTAAACTGTACTATAGCACTCCTCAACAGCTTTCATCTGAAATCCATATTGTATAAACACATTCTAGGGGTACCCGGGTCCACGTTTTGGGCTATATCTCGAGACCCGAGCCTCCCAGTTGTATGAAAATTATCCTGTACTATAGCACTCATCAACAGTTTTCATTTGATATCCATATTGTATAAACACATTCTAGGGGTACCCGGGTCCACGTTTTGGGCTACATCTCGAGACCCTAGCCTCCCAATTGTATGAAAATTACCCTGTACTATAGCACTCACCAACAGGTTTTCATTTGATATCCATATTGTATAACACATTGTAGGGGTACCCGGGTCCACGTTTTGCGCTATATCTCGAGACCCTAGCCTCCCAGTTGTATGAAAATTATCTTGTCCTATAGCACTCATCAACAGCTTCCATCTGATATCCATATTGTATAAACACATTCTAGGGGTACCCGGGTCCACGTTTTGGGCTATATCACGAAACTCTAGCCTCCCAGTTGTATGAAAATTACCCTGTACAATATCACTCACCAACAGGTTTCATTTGATATCCATATTGTATAAACACATTCTAGGGGTACCCGGGTCCACGTTTTGGGCTATATGTCGAGACCCTAGCCTCCCTGTTGTATGAAAATTATCCTGTACTATAGCACTCATCAACAGCTTTCATTTGATATCCATATTGTATAAACACATTCTAGGGGTACCCGGGTCCACGTTTTGGGCTATATCTCGACACCCTAGCCTCCCAGTTGTATGAAAATTATCCTGTACTATAGCACTCATCAACAGTTTTCATTTGATATCCATATTGTATAAACACATTCTAGGGGTACCCGGGTCCACGTTTTGGGCTATATCTCGAGACCCTAGCCTCCCAGTTGTATGAAAATTACCCTGTACTATAGCACTCACCAACAGGTGTCATTTGATATCCATATTGTATAACACATTCTAGGGGTACCAGGGTCCACGTTTTGGGCTATATCTCGAGACCCTAGCCTCCCAGTTGTATGAAAATTATCCTGTACTATAGCACTCATCAATAGCTTCCATCTGATATCCATATTGTATAAACACATTCTAGGGGTACCCTGGTCCACGTTTTGCGCTATATCTCGAGACCCTAGCCTCCCAGTTGTATGAAAATTATCCTGTACTATAGCACTCATCAACAGCTTTCATTTGACATCCATATTGTGTAAACACATTCTAGGGAATCCGAGTCCACGTTTTGGCCTATATCTCGAGACCCTAGTCACCCAGGGGTATGAAAATTATCCTGTACTATAGTACTCATCAACAGCTTTCATTTGATATCCATATTGTATAAACACATTCTAGGCGTACCCGGGTCCACATTTTGATCTACGCTAGACACGTAGCGAAAAAAAGGTAGACGTTGGCCGATTCTCAGACTTACCCAATATGCTCACAAAATTTCATGAGAATCGGTTCAGCCGTTTCGGAGGTGTTCAGCCTCATTATTTTATATATTAGATTTATAGTTTGACAGATTCATATTTATCATTTGAGTGAAATTGGTTTTTCGTCCGTGATCGTATAACACGTAACGGACCTAAGCTTTGTTACTTAACCTTCCTTTTTTTTAAGACCCTTACAGTTTATATCGCTCAATATTTCTCTCTTTTCACTCTTTTACTTCCTTGCCCTATTCCAATCACAAATTTTCTCACATCTCCTATCGTTCATCCTCATTCTGCATGTGTACATCTGTCTCTCTTCCTCTCGATCCCCTTCGACCTCTACCGTTCCCTCGGTCTATTTTCTGGCTACACCTCTGTGTCCCTGTATACCTCTTTACATTCGAATATCTCGGGTTCCTTCTCTCTTATGTGCTTCCTTTCCTGTTATCTGTGCTATTCAATATCCGCACCTGTGCACCAACGTATATGATTCATTAAAACCTATCACTTTTTTCTTATCCCCTCTCCCTCTTCCGCCTCTATCGCTTTTGCAAACATGTCGCGGTCAAACAAATTTCCAATAGATCAGTTCAGTGACCGCTTCACGGAAAAGTGAAACCCTATAGCTTGCCCAAGGTAAATAGCTACCTGCATACCAAAACAGAGCACGACCTGTTTGAAGGCCGAAATCGCTTAAGCTAATAAGTAAGAAAGTAGCAATCCAAATAAGAAGGGAGAGCACTTTTAATGAGAACGTGTATGGTCTTGGAAGTCACATTCGCGGAACTACTGATTCCAAGGGTTAGATACAGCGCGAAAATACAAAAAACCAGGTTCTAAAAAAGTTCCAATGTAGATAAAATAGCTAATAAAGGCTACGTTAGCTTTTATTACTCTCGTGAGGTCATTGATAAACGATGGGTGACTTTCCCCACTGATAGTGCGTCGGTCATGCAAGCCGATAGTGGACACAATGAAGTAATTTAAAGTTAAAATTTTATTGTTTGCATCGTATGTGGGTTGAACATCTCTAAGGAAATGAAATGCTTAGTGTAGGAAGTATGCTGAGGACAAACGACGCCAATCTGGTGGTCGTATTACGAGGAAGCAATGAAACTCAAAGGCACTAGTAGAACAGTCCTGGTCCAGGTGTCTGAGATTAGAGATCTGAATACTGAAAAAATATTTGCAGGTATGTTTATCGGTTGCCATCTGTTAGATATGTAGACGCAGCATACAGATCACTTAACACAGTGTAGGGGCTCTGAAACAAAGGTTTGCTGCCGCAGTTCAATTCTTCTTAGTGCAGAAGCCTGAAAAATGCAGTGGATAAGTTTAGAGCATGGTTCACAAAAAATTTAAAGTAATTTCCCTTTCGCAATGACAGCAAGATTGTGCCATGGAATACAGATTCCCGTTTTAGAATTACTAAGTAGCTATCAGCAGTTCGATCGGAAAATTTGTGAGATAGGGACAACAAGACTTAAGTGGAGGGCACTACGGTGAATATGATACATTACAACGCACACCGAACTTCCGCCACAAGTACAACAACAAAGACAGCGTAAGTACAACAAAACGAAAGCTAAGCTTGCACGGTGGTAGCGTCAGCGAATATGAGCTACAGAGGAAAAATAGAGATAACTAGATGACCGCAGCTTCGAGAGCGGTGAAGAAGCTTTCAAGTGCGGGAACTGTGGCGACAGTTTTTTAATACCAAAATGTTTGAAGTTAATTGAAAGTGTAAACTTCGACTTAGATTAGGTTAAACTGGTTGGTACGTGAGGATTTCATACAAACTGAATGAGTCCATAGTGTTAAAAGAAGTGTGCTAAACTTCGACTAAAGATATCTATTATTTCTTTATATAACAATATTTAAATAATAGTTTATGCTATCTAATCAAAAAAGCAACTAAGAAGATATAGACACAAACTTTTACCTATTTTTCTGTAAATAGCTCATCAAATCAAATATTTATTTATTTTCATAACAATGTATTGTGTCAGAGTGAGCACAATGCAAAAAATAGTTTATGAGCCCGTAAGCACAAAGAAATTGCTACGAGTTGGGCTGCTATCAAAATCCAAATAGACAGACAATCAAACAAGAATACAGGCTAGAAGTCTTTGTGGAAAACAATCACACATACACATGCACAAAATAAATATAGGTATTATGCACACAACTAAAAAAAACAATACACACTAAAAAAAAATTACAGCACCAAAAGCAACAAAACTATAAACACCTATTTAATAAAGGAAATCAAAATCAAAAACAATACGCCGTAAGATAACTAACTACATCTCTTGTTATAGTAACAAGAACAAGAGGAGAGCGCTGAAGGGCAAGTAAAGTATGCGCAGACATGAAAATATTAAAAATTGAACATGCACAAATAATAAAAGAAGAATAAAAACTTAAACTTACATAATATAATAAGGCAATAAAAGTAAAATCAACAACAGACATTAAATGTTACTCAGCATGTATATATGTGTGTCTGTGCATACGCCATGAATCCGCACAGCTGTCTCACTGACAACATCAACATCATCAACAGCAAAAGCAGTCAGCATATCCTTCGAGTTAAGGGGATAAGTAACAGTTGGCTACATAAAGTATCTGTAAGGCCCGGTTTTTCAGTACAAGTTCAACTCAGTTTGTCAGTTAAACTACGCTTAAACTTATTCTGCAGTGTTTCAGTATACTTCAACTGAAGTTTAAGCTGAGCTTAAGCGGCCGATCTGGCAGAGTTAAACTCTAGTTAACCAACCATTTCGGCTTGAGTACCATTAGAACTCATGTTGATAACTAGGCATACTTCTAAAATCTCAAGAGTGGTTTCGAAACAGTGGCTCAACTCGAGAATCATAGCGTAATCAGCAAAAGAGGGCATTTTTATAAAGCAAAAAAGAGCTATTACTTAAGTTGAAACAATTTAATTCCCAACTTGTGATTCTCTAACTGGACTCCAATGTAAGATCCAGACTACAGTAGTTTCACGAAAATAAAATAAAATACAACATAATAACACAAAAATTGTTGATAAAATAAAATATATATAATTTATTTTTGATTAATTACACTTTATTACTATTGATAGCAGTGTTTATTTCTCATAATGAACAGCTGTTGGTTTTGGTGGTACCACCTTGGAGTTTTTTTTTCAACTCCACCTCAATTAGACATCCAATGTAGGATATCAACTGGAGAAATGTGTTGAATATTCATTTGAGAACTCAAAATCTCTCAAAGGTTGGGTAATAGTTTGATAATGACAATAGCATTGGAGATCTACTCGAGAACTCTAAATTTTACAATATTACTAAATTTTACAAAATTGCTAAAAAAAGTGATAGTGATTGGTTTAAGAACAATTAAATAATGATGTGATACCCAGAACTATATATGTATATATATTTCGCTGGAGAAATTTTTTTTCCGTGTTTGTTGGGTAAACAAAATCCAGCTATTTCCGTATCTACAAATTATCTAGATAATAAAAAACCAATGTTGCCGCACAAAAAAGCCTACCCCAAAGGTGGCCTTAAACTGTGACTGAAAAACTGCTCAATAGTTTAACTGGAGTTTAAATTTGACTAGAGTTTAAGCAAACTTAGTTTAAGCTTAGCTTAACCAACTACTGAAAAACCGGGCCTTAAGCGGATAAGTAACAGTTGGCTACATAAAGTCTGTGTAAAGCAGAGTAAATACATACGTACATATATAAGTAAACTAGCTTACTGTTAAAATATGGGAATGAAGATGTCACATATACATTCAATTGAATACCCATAAAAAAATGAAAAAATTATAAATAATTTTTTTTTCAAACTCGTGTTTAACAAATATGAAAATGTTTATTTACTTAACTCCTGCGCGCACATTATTTATTTATACTATATCTAATTTTATTATCACAAATTTTAATAATTTTCAAATACTTCTTTTTTCTACTACTTTTACATTATTTTATTTACTTTTTAATAAATGAAAAGAAAAAAAATGTAAAAAAACATTTAAAATTAAATAGAAAAATGTCTGAACTTAAAACTCTTATGTTTTGCAAAGAAATACACAAGCTATATTTAGAAATTTAAACAAAGATTTAAAAGTTTAATTGAAAATGGAGACAGTTCTCAAAAGGTGAAGTTTTGGAAAATACTAGAGAAATTTCAAGCCCCAAGTTAAGTAATTAAAAAAAATCGAAATTATTAGGAATTTTGAGAAAGAATTTTAAGAGTTAAAAAAATTTTTGTTTGTTAAATTTTTGTTTCAAAATTTTGTTATTAAACTGTTTTTTTCAAATATATCAAGTTTTGTAAAGAAATAAACTAGCCATGTTTAGATAATAAAAAATATTAAACATTTTAATGAATTAAGAAAAAAATTTAATAAGTAAAGTTTAAAAGTTTCAGATAATACTAGAGACATTTTAAACCCTATTTTAAGAATCTATAAAAAAATTCAAATTTTTAACAGTTTTCAGAAAATATTTTGAAAGCTAAAAACGTTAGGATATTTGTATTTATATGTTAATTTAAAGGCGTTAAGTTCCTTAGGAAATTTTTTTTTAACTATAGAAAGTTTTTATAAAATTTCAAACCTTGATTTATTAACGATTTTAAAATTTTGCTTGAAATTACCGAAAATTCAGTAAAATAAGCGTATCTACACCGAATTCATATTGCAATTTTCGTGATGGCTATCACATTAAAATTAAATCAGTTCAAAAAAATTAATGAACAACTTTAAAATTTTCCCGAAAAATTTCATAAATTTTTATTTAAAGGGTGAAACATTAGTTTACTAACTTTTAGAATAATTAAGAATTCGAAAAATTCTGAAAATTGCTTTTTCATAAGTTATGCCGTTTTGACAGTGAGCAAGTGTTAGCTTATATATTGTTCATATGTACCTAGTCTGCGAAAGTGTATGGGATTTAAGTATGTGACTAGGAATAGAAGCTAGTTGCATATAAGTAAAGACATAAATACAAACATACAGCAATTTACACATATTTACAGAGGAGGAATTGTTTCAGGATTTAAAGAAGTGTGTTACAATTTATAAATAGTATGAACATAAGCATATACATAGTTTTGAAACGAACATACACATCTATATGTATATAGGCAAATGTTCTAAAAATGCACCTTAAAATTTTCCAAAAAGACATTTTTTTCCTCCTTACCTTCAAAGTTTTTATCACCCATAATATTGATAATTTCTTGATCTTTGCCTTGCCGACGTGAATCCAGTAAATCCATATCATCACGATATCCTTTTTGTTCGCCAACATTCGCATCTTTTGAATTGATTTTACCTGCAAATGTGAATGGAGTGTATGCTGAGATATAGAGATGGTGCAAATGCGAATGGATAAAGTGTGCATACAAGAAAATGTTATGTAAATGTGATATCGTTAAAAAGAAAAAATGGACAATAAAGGTGGAAAGGAAATGACAGTGAGAAAATGAAAATAGGGAATGAATGAATGTAGTGATTTGAAATGAAATAAACGAAAATAAAGAAAACATATAATAAAATTATTATTAATTGGAAGAATATTGCAAAACTTTGTTTGGGGGAATTTTGTAATTAATAAATGATTATAAATATTGAAGTAAAATATGTAAGTATCTGTATGGCAGATTCTTTAAGATTCTCTCTTACTCAATATATATTTTAAGGCAATAAAGTTGAAACGAGCCCGAAATGTGAAATAAAAGATCATAAGTATGTTTAAGAAAAAATGCATGATCTTAAATTTTAGGTCGCTAATGGGTTAATAGATGAATATGCGTCAATATATGAATATCGGTAAGAGAAACTAAAGAGAGCTGATTTGATGAGAAAATTAAAAAAAAATGTTACACAAGGGTTAATACTTGACCCTTATGCTAAGATGCTGCACATTCACTATTTGCATGTGGATCAAGCAATTGATGTTTATAATTTGCATTCAGAATTGAGAGCAGAGAAATAGGTCATAAATGGGGTAAAAGCACTATTAAATGGGTTAAACACTAAAATTTAACTTTTTAGGGTACTCTGCGGAACCAGAACTTATTCTTTTTTTACTCATATTTTTTGACAATTTTTTAAATTAATTCTGACAAATAGAGTTTGCTTTCCATTCTGCAGGTGTGTCTAAGTGAAGATGTAACAACTCTGATGTACATATACATATAACTTGGTTTAAAGAAAAAAAGAGCACCAATGGCACACATCATTCCTAATGCGTCAAAGCTTTCCACATTTAATAGGAGATCAGCCGTTGATCACATCCATTTACACATGAGAGGAGCACCCTTAGCCAACGAATGTACCAAAATGATCACACATCCGCTTTAAGAGCATTTTGTGGTTAACGAAAGTTCCTAATTAAGTCAAGCAAGAGGGACATCTGTCTAACCCCGGAACTCCAGTTTAATACTACTCTCTAAAACGATGCCTTCACATATCGACTATCTATGCAGTTGAGGAACTCATCCACTTTCATCACTTGTCACTGAGTTTTGCTGGCATAACATTTCCCCACAAATGCCGATAAATCAGGGCAAACTTAAAAGCTGGAAAACCGTGCGTACCATCTAGCATGCATACAACTGACCATCGGAAACACAGAAGAGGTCTTAAGATTATTGAGTCCGTCGGAGATAGTGCATAGAAGCAACATCGTATAGAAGCTTCCACGGCAGAAGAATCAGATATACAGAAATTGGCTTATATTGAGTGTTAAGCCCGTTCCAGAAAAGGATGAGAAGTTCGTTGGATATCGTTTCTATACAGCCGAATCTTAGCCCCATAATGAGTGGGATTCATATTCAAAACAGGGCTTCCACTGCAGCAAAAACGTCATCATAACAACATCATTAGCTTGTGCTTCAGTTTTACTCAACCCCAGGAAATATATCTAGATTAAAGATTTTCTACTTTCGTATCGTTTCAGATGCGATTTACGAGGTATTGGCTATTATTTCTTCACAGCGTGAACGCTTAAAAGTTAGCGATCTACGGGATTTATTGAATGTAAGTTCAAGTCTTGTAGCTGTGTCCAGGTCCTACCTTCCTTAGGACATTTTAAATGATGTCTGTTCCGCCTATTTCCCGAGCACTGTCAATGTTATCGTGTATCTTGTTTTGTTGATTTTCCGACAGGGTGGATAAATGATGTATATTGGAACGATTTTCCGTAATCCCTTGTCAATTTTGGTTTTGAGACAAACCGGTTTCGGCGTTGTGCCATCATCAGTGTCGATTTTCGTTCTGATCTGTTGTTGTCGTTTGTCCTGTATTTATAGTTCGTAGGTAAATGAGCAGGTATTGTCAGAACCGAGGGTGGTTTACTAATCGATTTCTGTGGCTGACTGGGGTAGGTAAAAATCCGTAATTTTAGTCGTTTGACCTTCTTTGTGGGTTTGTTGTTTTGGTGTGTTAATTGTTTTGTGCTTATTTCTTGTTGTGTGTTTGTCTGTTGTACCTGTGTGATTACTTTGTTTCTTGTAAACAAGTTTTAAATGCTCGAATATTGTGTCAGAATATTGTGTTTATCTGTTCGTTTATTATTCTACCGTCGAATGTTTTCTGTTTGTAGATTTCCATGTTTTCGAGTACGTTGAGAAGTCGGCCTTTTGCTTGTATGTGAAGAACCCTAACTGTCTTATTGATGTTTTCTGGGGAACATTCATTCTCGACCATGTGATTCGCGAAGTTACACTTGGGTATAATGTTTTGATTCCGTATTTTTTTGTTGTAATCTCTAATATGTTCTCTGAACCTCGTTCTTATTTGCCGTCCTGTTTGTCCTATGTAACTATGCTGGCATCCGCAAGTAAGCTTGTATACGCCAAGGCTGCTAAACGGATCCTCTGAGTTAGTGTTAGTTCTTAGTTTTCGCCCTAGATTGTTCTATGTTTTGAATACTGTGTTAATGTTGTACTTTTAAAACAAGTTTGCCAATTTATATGTTGCTTTTCCAGTATATGTCATAGTCGTCCAGCTATTATTTTCCTTTTCATTATTTCTTTTTGGTTCTCCATTTGTCCTTCTGAGCTTATCTACTAGTGCTTTTTTATATCCGTTGTTTGGAACGATATTATATATGACCTCAAGTGCTCTCTTACATGCCTCTTTTCTAAGAGGTGTTCTTTCAAGTCTATGTACCAAGTGCCTTAATGCTGCATTTTTATAATGTTGGGGGTGATTTGAGGTATTATGTATTATTGTGTCGGTGGCCGTTGGCTTTCTATATATGTCATAGTTAAACCTTTTGGCTTCTTTATCAGATTTATCTTGAGGTCTAGATAGTTGATTCCTCCGTCTTTTTCGGTTTCCATTGTAAATTTTATATTTCCATGCTGCTTGTTGAGGTACGCCAGTGCAAGCTCTTCGTTATTAGTAGTTAAAGCGCATATTATGTCATCCACGTATCTAGCATAAAACGACACGCCTAATTTAGACTTCAGCTCCTGTATGTACTTTTCTTCCAGATTTTGCATGAACACTTCCATAAGAATTGCTGATGTGGGGCTTCCCATTCCAAGACCGTTTGTTCGTCTATATATTTTATTGTTGAATTGAAAATAGTTTTGACGTAAAGTGGTTCTTAGCGTATTTGTGATTTGCATACTTTTCACTTTGTTTTTTGTATTTTGAACTATTGTTGAGCTAACTATGTCCAAAGTCTCCGATAGTGGTATTGATGGGTATAAATCTTTTATGTCAAATGATACCAATTTGCTGTTCTTTGTTAGCTCTACGGTCTCAAGTCTCTCTATTAGTTCTGTTGTTAGCTATTGCATATTCGTTCCTTAGCTCCAGAGTATCTTTAAATATCGTTTTCAAATATTTGGACAGTTTGTAACATGGTGCCGATTTAAAATTAATGATGGGCCTCATTGGCGTGTCCGGCTTGTGGATTTTCGGTAGCGCAATCAGTGGAGGAGCCGAAGGGTTCATTTGGACCAATCTGTGTGCCATGTTAGAATCTACTACATTTGTTGCATTTTTTATAGCAACTTTGATTTGTTTTTGGTATTCATCTGTGGGATCCTCTCTCATTCTACGACATTTCATTTCCTCTATGAGATCTTCGGTTTTGGATATATATGTATTTCTCTTTTTCGATTAGCACAGTGGGTGTTTCCTTTGTCCGCTTTCGTTGTGACAATATTTTTTTTCCTTAGTTTATGCCGTAGATTCTTTATTGTTTTCTCCTCTGTATTAGATTTTTGTCTTTCCTGTGCTTTCACCTCCTTTCTTATGATTGCCCTGCACATGTGTCTTGCGTGCTCCTGTTCTTCCTGTGGTATCAATGATATTGAGTTCTCCGCATCTACAATCGCTTGCTCCATTTTTCTTACTGTATTTTGGTCCATGATATTGTGCTTCAGGCCCTTTTCGAGAAGTTGTGCCTCCTTCTTGGTAATGGCCACTGTTGTGAGGTTAACGAACTTGTCATGAAACTGGTGAGTTTTTTGGTTTTGGTTACCCTCTCGTCGTCCTGCCAGCTTGTCCAATTTTCGGTTCAGCGACCTGTATTTTTGTTGTAGTTCCTGATCGACCTCTGTCCTAATGCGGTCGAAACATTCCATTAATGCAGTCGCAGGTAGTTGTTCTGCCAATCTTAAATGGATAGATAATCGTGTAACTACTCCCTTGCTCTGCACAGCAGCTTGCACATCCCATACACTGGTGTGGCTGCTTATCTCTCTAGTGTAGTTGCTCTTACAACTTGGAACTCTACCGTTTTCGAATACTTTTCTGTTTGGCTTATGTTTGCTCCATCTGCTTTTTTAATACTAGCGTCTTCTCTAACCGGCGTCATCCTTAATTCGATTGTCTGCCTCCTTTGAGTCAACAGGGTTGTGATCAAAAACTTTCAATTTAATGCTGAGATAAATTACCAAAACATTCTGGGCTACACCCAAGTCCTTATGGGATACCGTACACAGAGCCAAGAAAGCAGCTAGAGAGGATTGAATTTCAAAAAACTTGTAGGGTCAATGAAATGTGTCTCAGAGCGTACTAAGAGACCTTCCAAAGTTTGAACGGGGAGGAGGCGATTATAGAAGTATCCCGCCAGCTATAGCAGGAACATTTGGATTTGAATTCGGTTTATGGTGTTATTTCTGCCAGTAGCTTTATTATGCAAACTAAACTCTAGTGTCTTGATTTAAGCTTAAAAATGGATGAAAGTAGCGGAACAAGGAGTATGTATAAAAATAAATTAAATTGCCTCTAATACTTAATACACAAATTTATACTTTTGTGTTTTACTGCACTTGCTGTGGAATTTAATTTTGATGCGATTTGGCAGCTTGCTATTATTTTGGCGCAGTTCCAAAATCTTTTCAAGCTTCACAAATTCGACTCATGAAATTTTCGTTATTATAATGACGGAATAACAGAAATTAATATTGTTGGATTTCTCTGCGTTTTATTTTGGAAATTCCTTAGTGACTAGAATGCATGTCTATTCTACTTGATCTTTTATTTTTATTTTTGGTAGAGGCTGGTGAATCATAAAAAAAATCGGCCATACAAATACACTCAAAACTTAATAAGAGCACACATGTGGTGTAACACTCATACGTATATATACTTATGTGTGTATGTATATATGTATAAACTAAATTTAATATAAATTCTTATATGTATAACAATGTACGCATACAGACAGATATTCATAGTTATTCTCATATTTACCTGATGGACATGCCGCATGTTGCCCAGTTGCCACATTCTGATAAAAATAATTCTCTTCCAGCCAACGTGGCGCACCATGCGAACGACATTTGCCAGCAATTTTATCCCAAGCACAGTATGGATCCTGCAGCGCCACACACTCACTACATTCATTTTGTTAATATGCGAGTGTGTGCGATAGAGAAAGAGAGGTTTAAAATAAAAAAGAAATTTTAAAATAAAATATAATAAAAGGTTATGTTTTTTTTAATGAATTGACTATCTCACGTCAAAAAATGTGCAATGTTCAACCGCATACAATGGTAGCAGCAGCGTGAGTCATACAGTGTTGCCATTCGAAGTTTTTACCAAATATAATGGTGGAAAATTTATTGGTGGCTTACTGCAGATTTGATAGTTCTCTTGTTTCAAGTCGATTACTAGATCACAAAATGCCAATATTAGAGAAAGGTAGAATGCTTGGCATATTTTAGGGCATTCTTTGATTTATTTATTTTCTGTCGCCTCAGCCCAAATAAGAAGTTTGCGCGAAAAAAACTCTTAGTAAAATTTATTGCTCAAATTGGATCATTGGATTAAACGAAGATATTCGAACTAAACTCCGGATTTTATAATTTGGCTTCATTTAAAATGAAAAATGAAGATGAGTGCGTTTTATCGGTCTAGACAATGGGGCCATTACTTGAGCTCGCAGCGACCTGATCAGTATCGCATCGTTCGTACGGGATATAAGCTTATGTCGCAAAATCATTAGAAGATTTGATTTAATAGACCAAATCATAATTAAATTGTGCTTTCTGAATCCTGTACTGTCTCTTAGAATATTTGTTAAGAAAGTCCGAGTCCAATTATATAAAACCAAACAGGCGCAGACAGATATTAGATGAGCTAATCATGAGACGACTCTGTAGTCAGCTGTTTTCGGGGCCTAGTTATGTTATGTTTATTGCCTCGTTAGCCTTTCAAAGGGTTGCCAGCACAATTTATAGCTTCTTGCACCTAATTGCCAATCTCAACTACCCGTAGCGAATCAAGTATATTTAGCAGGAATGGCTCTGGCGGCCCAAGTTTCTCGCGAAATGAGAGGATTCAATGACCTAAAATATTCATGTGTTCATATAAATCGTTCTCGATATGGGCAGTTTGTAACTTATGGTGGTATTTTCGGCAACGTACCGAATCAATGTTCAGCAGAGAACCCGAAACATCGATAAAACTGCCTAAAATCTTCGAAGATTCTCCTTGTCGCTTCAAGAAAAAGAATTAGAAGAAAAACAAGGGGTCTGGAAGGGATGAGATCTACTATCACCTCACTTGGTTTGCTTTGTGACACCGAAAGCATCCTTCAAAAACTATTGGGATATAATATGAGTCCCATATTTTGTTTCAGTATAATATTCGGCACTGCGCTTCGAAAATCCGTAAACATGAATTGTCCCATACAAGTTAGGTTAGGCTAGGTTATATTATGGGAGCTTTTCCAAAGGCAAGCAGAGGCTGCCCGATTTGTCAATCTAATGTGGTGCTGATTTTAGAGGATACCAGCTCGGTTATGTGTTTTGGCCTGAGCTGAGCATCTTGCTGCAATCGTCGTCGTCCTTATAACTGTGACCAAAACCATTTGTTTCCGATTCTTATAAGTTAACCATGATGACTGATGGTAGGGATCAGTCTGTGACCTGCTATTCCCAATAAACTGACCTAATGAGAAAAATTTAGGTAATAAAAAACCTAGTTTGGTTTTCACTTGAACCAAAGTTAACCGGAGCTACCAGCATGTGAGTTTTAGTATTAGCAATAGGAAAGCCGATATTCTTTTACCAGTTCACAACGACTTTTCCAGTGACGTCCGTTATTATTTTAACAGTATGGCAGTTTCCGGCTACACTGCTGTACCCTAGGGCCTAAATCACTGGAGATTCAAAGAGCATAATACAGAACTGTAACAGCGTTTTCAAACCAATCACAAGGCAATTACTTAGAAGGAACAGTGGGAACATATCAAAACGTTTCTGAGATAGTTTTACTAGTACCATAGGGTATCAGATCTATATCTATTTTAAAAAATTTTTTTAGTAATTATATATCATTTTAGTTGTATATGGCGCCTCTGACCCAGTTGCATTGTACTTTAAGCTGTTCTTCATATGAACGTTTTAGATCTGTTTGTCACAATTCTAAGCATTGCTTTCTATCGAGATATCAAGTAATTAATTAAGAGCTTTTATCGAGCCTGATGGCAACCCTACATATGACATAGTTGACCCTAAACTGAAATTCGTGAAATTATATAAATAAGTTCTTTTTTAAACAGTAACATTCAAAAAAAACCTCACAAAAAGCTGCAGTTATCAATTAATAAACTAATTCTTTAAAATTGATGCTAATAATCACACATGGCAACACTGTTCGGTACAGTTGCAGCTGTTGTAGGGACAGCAATGACCTCGTTATACAAAAAAAATTTAACACTTAAAAACGCAAAAATCACGCTTCTGCCACCATTACCACATTGTCCTGCAGCGACAACTCGATAATTTACGCGCGACATGCGACATCGCATCACATCACACTCACCTACAGCTGGTGATTTTGTCATCATGACAGCGATGCAATTGTATCGCAATTACTTGACTATCGGTGACAATGATTAATTTTCCATCGTCGTAACTGCCATCCTTTGGTTGATCTGTGAAAGAAAAAAAAATCGGAAAATAAATAAAAGTCAGCAACTTTTAATGAGTGTTTTCACTACAGGATATTTTATGAGTTCTTTTTTTTTAATATATGTCCGTACGAGAGTGTAGTGATAAATACGTGCGGGAGATGTGAAACAGATGGATAGAAAAGTGTGAAAGGAATGGCATATTCACACGTTTGATGAATTCAAGTTACATAAAGAAGAAAATGCTGTCATATTCATGTTAAGTTGAAGTGGTTGCCCGAGGGCACTTTATAAATCCATTTTGAGTACCTGATAAAGGCTATCAATTCCTTGATGTGATACCCTACCTACCTGGCTCAGTTTTTTAAGAAAAGGAGCTCCCAGGAACCGCGTATCACGCCACTTGGCGTCGGGCCAGTTGCAGATGAGTAAACCACCGTCTGAAATGCAGTTTCCTCCGATTTCCATGTATCCCGGGACCTAGTGAGGTGTACACGGTTTTGTTGAGCCATCACTTGAAGTGATCGGCGATAGTTTAGTGTTAGTTTAGAAAGTTTGTGGGTCCCTATCGTAAATGCGAGCTTCCACATAGTCGATACTTTTGCCTGGAAGACACTATATTGATTGGGCCGTTTGAAGAAGAGTTGAAGGTCCCTTGGAATGACTCCTCCTCCCAATCTACCGTTTAGCTTAGAACCGTGGAAGCTCTGCCGTACTTAGCTTTAAAATAACAAATTCGGGGCCTTAATTTCTTCGTTTGTATGTTACTATATAACTTTTTATAGAGTATACTGATTTTGATGAAATTTTTTATACAGATTTTAATGAGTCGCCAGATGGCTTAAAGCCGAAAAACTCACTTTTGAAAAAGTTATCCTAGCTCTTTTTTTAGATATGCATTTACTTAATTTAATCTTATAACTATTACAAATAATCTAGGTACATGAATAGTGGAAGAACAGAAAACAATGAAAGGAGAACAAGGAAATTAGATGACAAAAAGATCATTTTAGAAAGAGTATTTTAGTCAAAATATAGAAGAAATATCAACATTAGCGAAGTATTTGAGTATAATGCTTTTGAAGTTGCTATTATTCAGCCTACTTTAATTGATTCAGGAATTGAGTTCCAAAGTCTAACAGCGCTAATAAAAAACAATCTGCTAGACGTTAAGTATTTGAACATTGGAACCACCAATCTATCGTTTCTTTGAGACCTGGTAAAATGCAGCTTGTCATAAAGATACTTAGGGACCTTACATTCTAACAGTTTAAACATGAACATGTAGTTTCTGGCAGCCAAATAATTAACGATGTTGCATCCCAGAATTTTATCCCTCCAAGAATTTTATTCTCTGCAAAGTTTTAAATGTAACGAATTCAAGGTCGTAGTTGGCTCATATATATAACTTTTGGTGCCAATTTTGTTGGTGTATTCTTTCATTCCCACTTGGGTGGGGGCTCATGTTATTGTTGTTGTGACAAATGAAATAACTTGTCTTTCATTTTTGTTCTTAATAATAACTTACCATACTGCATTGTGCGCACAATTTCCAGATTTCTGATGGGTTCACTCTTTGGCAGCACATCGATTTCTTCAATCACCACGGAAGATACTTTCACATCAGAATCAGCAGATTCAGCATTAACAGATTTAATGATTTTGCCATGATCTATAGGTAAGATAAAACACATTTTATGTTAAATGAAAGCAGCACAAGGCCCGTAAATGTTTTCTCTTCATTAAATATAACCTCAATAAAAGTTCGATGGCACTATTTAAGTGTCCATCTTTTCTTTTCTTAACCAGTCATCTATTCGTTTCACTTACCTGTACCAATGAATATCACATCATAAGTCTTGCCGCCGGGCGTTTTTATCTGTGCATCGACAGCAATTTGTGTGAAGCGATAACTGAAATGAAGTAAATGAATTGTTATGTAAGTAATTAAATAAGAAACGAGTAAGCAGAGCAACAAAAATTAAGAACAAACAAGTCCTAAAAGCAAGTGTGCTCCACGAAGAGAAAAGTATAAAAGTTAAACGCCCTTTTTGTAATAAAAACAAAAAAGGATTTTGCTTGCTGTGCGAAACACATCAATGTATATGTAAGTAAATGAGAAGTTTATATGCCCTTAGTGGCATAATTAAAATTCATAGTACATCGTTGCTGCTTTTGTATTGTCATCATTTTTACGATGAGCTTCATTTACAGCGTGCTCGTTGTTGTTGCGCAACCACCGCCATCACCTCGAATGACCATTGGGCGTACCAGCATACACAACTTAGAGTGACAATAACAAAGATTCTGCACTAAGCGCGTACTCGTGTAGAAGATGACAAGAAACGATAATCGCGTGTATACTGACAATGGTACAGCGATTCATATCACATCATCGTTGCTGCGTTGAATGATAATGACGATGTTAAGAATAACAATAGTGGCCTTGTAAAAGCATGATATTTAAATTGGAGCGAACAAATTTTGTTATTATATAGGGTGACTGGTGAAAATTTAAAATATTTTAAGGGGGTGGCATTGCATACTTTCAAAAATTGCTTAGAACTCAATCTGTTCGACAATGATATATTAGCAGTGTTTTTTTTGTTTTTTACATGTATATTAGAGCGGGTCAAATTGTATGGATGGATTTTTTCCCATCAGGAGTATAGCAAAAACGTAATCTACAGATGATTCTAAGAAAAATTGCTGAAGACACCATAGCTCTAAGTCCGATTTCGAGGTCCCCACTTTTGCAAAATAGATATTTTGCATTTGAATGTAGGGTTTGGCCAAAAAATCTTCATAGCTTCTGATAGAATTATAGGAAAAATATCATATTGGGCTTACTTTAAAGGTATTTTACGTACATTTCAGAATCTGTATTAATATCTATAGTGTTTTTGAATTTTAGTAGAGATATCAGGCTTAAATTATGAGAAATTAGCCTAAAATGAACTTTTAACTACTATATTATCATTTTTAACAAATTTCTTATGGAAAATTTTTGTTTTCTTTACAGCTAAAATAAGTTCAGAACATTTCCAACAACTTTCATTCAGACAGTTTTTCTTTTTTCGAATTCGTTTTAGTAGAAAAAATTTTTGCTTATTACTTGAAAATATAGGTTTTTTTTCTGTGAAAAATTTCCATAAGAAATTTGTTAAAAATGATAATATAGTAGTTAAAAGTTCATTTTAGGCTAATTTCTCATAATTTAAGCCTGATATCTCTACTAAAATTCAAAAACACTATAGATATTAATACAGATTCTGAAATGTACGTAAAATACCTTTAAAGTAAGCCCAATATGATATTTTTCCTATAATTCTATCAGAAGCTATGAAGATTTTTTGGCCAAACCCTACATTCAAATGCAAAATATCTATTTTGCAAAAGTGGGGACCTCGAAATCGGACTTAGAGCTATGGTGTCTTCAGCAATTTTTCTTAGAATCATCTGTAGATTACGTTTTTGCTATACTCCTAATGAAAAAAATCCATCCATACAATTTGACCCGCTCTAATATACATCTAAAAAAAACACGGCTATTAAGTATCTTTGATGTAGTTCATGTATACTCCCAATTATAGCAATTAAAAGAGAACTAAATAATTTATATTCCAAGATTATTTCGAAACTCCTGCTTTCCCAAAAACTATAGGCAATATATCCTTACATACACTTACATAGCTTCCTGTGTCCTAAACTTCATTCGTGAAGCTGTTTTGGCGTGATCAAGAAATAAACTCAATCACCTTAAGTTTTTTACACTCGAACATTCAAGTTTAACAAGATATTGAATCAATTGTCGTAAATCTTGCAAGATTTCGTTTGAAGACACATCCGTTTGAGATGCCATCATCAGGGTTAGTCTTGTCTAAACCCAAATTTGACAAGGGTAAAATAATTAATAAAAACAAATGTGGAAATAAATAAACAGTCTTACTTTATTTATTTTTTCACGTCCTCAACTTCGCCCTCTCATATTCTCTTCTTCAAACTTGCTTCACTTTTTCGTAGTTCAAATTTTCTTTTCGAATTTACATAGGTTAAGAAAGTAAAAATGAAAATTAAACGGAGGAAAAGCAAAATAAGACGGAAAAAGAACACGATACATTATGGCAAATTTTTAACGCGTTTCAGGCTCAAGGCTGTGGCCACAACTACGCTTAATAGTACCGTTACGAATGTAGTTACAGTTAAGGCTGCGGTTTATATCGTTTATTTCACGGCAGCAGCCGTGGCTACGTTACATCTCCAGTTTAAACGTACGACTGCACCTCAGGATACGTTTATAGTTAAGAAAATGGATAGGATTAGATACAGATCCAAGATAGTTAGGGCTAAAGTTATAGTAACAGCTACGGTGATATTATTGCTATTAAGGTTACAGTTTAATTTACGGTTATAGTTATGAAAATTGTTAAGATTAAGGTTATGATTATGTTTTATTATGGATAGGGCTGTCGTTATGGTTATGATTAATGCTATGGTTAAGGTTATGGTTATGGTTGTGGTTACGATTACAGCAACAGCTGTGAATATGGCTATGGTTTGAGAAAAAATTAAGGTTATGGTTACGATGACGGCTATGATTATAGTTATGGTCATTATTGAGGTTATAGTTACGATTGACATTAAATGTATACCCATGGTTATGGTTACGGCTGCGGGTATCTTAACGATAAAACCAAGGTTCTGGTAACTGTCATGCTTGAATAAATAGCCTAAAGCTTGGCAACTACTTGGAGCTTGCCTACTTTTGATGTGCAAACATCTTTGATCACGGTGTGAAGGAATCCATAATGTTAGCATAAGGTAAATGTAAGCGTAAGCGTAGTCTTTGAAAGTGCTATGCTATATGGAGTGCTACAGAATCTAAGCGTACTACACTGTAGTTTAATGTGGGAACAATGTACGTTGTTGAGCAAAATCAGACATACAATCAAACCAAATCGATAATGGTATCAAAGAGTTAACTGGTTGTTATCGATGAGACATCGAATTTTTTCCAACGTGTTATAGTTTTGCTATCAAAAAGTTTATGATTACCTGTCGGAAATTTATGAACACGTTATCAATGGGTTACCGATTCGTAATCGAAAACTTATCGACTTTTTCTCAAAATATTATCGGATAATTTACAAAAAGTTATCGAAATTTATTGTTTTATTATAAAACAAAGGTTATGATATATTATCATTAAGTTAACGATTTCTTAGCGGAGCGTTACCAATCGGTTATAGACGACTCATCGGTTTGTTATAAAACATACCACAGAGCTTCAATACAAAATCGATAACGCATCAGTAACCCGTCCCTTGACAAGCCAATAAGACACCAAAGAGAAGCCGATGAATCGGCGATAAAAAGACGATACCAAACAGATAACTCGACGACAATGATCCTCTATCGACAATAAGACGATTGTTATGCATAAGAAAACGTTTCAACCTTTTTAATTCTGCGTTAGTAAAAAACTTTTGAGTCACCCTGTATCACTAACCATTGAGCAAAAAAAGTATATTTAGTACCTTGTAAAACCTGTAATTAGCAGCATGATAATTCAAAAAGAGGTGGTTTAGCTCATGGCATTAACTAAGCGTATGCAATGTAATGCGAAGATGAATTCAAAATATACTAAAATAAAAGAATTG
Source organism: Eurosta solidaginis (assembly GCA_029619165.1). NCBI lineage: Eukaryota > Metazoa > Arthropoda > Insecta > Diptera > Tephritidae > Eurosta > Eurosta solidaginis. Next base: position 74,346 of record JARSSU010038867.1, read on the forward strand.
TGTGACATTGATATAATATATGACGCATATGAGGCATTGAATAAATCATAGAAGACAATGTGTTGTGGTTTGATGAAATATAGTTACTACATTGCATAATACTTATACTTTGCAGTGTGGTATTAGTATTTACATATATATGATAAGATATGATGGACTTTCATATCATATGATTTGAAGATATATAATAGAAATCAAACAAATAGCGTTCTCAAATCGCTGGCAACTCCAAAGACGCCTAGCTGCTCACGCCAAAGCACATATGCAAGTAAATTTTTATAAAAACGTCCTTTGAGTATTTGCAATAAAGTTCACAATCACCTGAACTTTTGCACTTCAACAATTGTGTTCTTATTTCATATAATTTCTCTCTCACAACTTACAATCCAGCCAATAACTTCACATCCCTCGGCATGACAATATGATTTTCTTATTGGCTTTCGAAATATTTCATGAAAAGTTAAATGAAAACTTGAACTCGAATGCAACTTTTCGTTGCTACTACAAGTACCAGACAACAAAAATAATAACAACAGCATCAACATCTGCATGGTCACTAAGTCTTCCAACTTTTATCTGATATTTTCATATACATATCTATTTGTTGTTAGATATTCATTGTTACAACACAAACACATTTATATTGGCATTTTGT
>JARSSU010038868.1:0-24650 GCA_029619165.1 Eurosta solidaginis
TGAATGTGCAAGGCACTGGTCAGTGTAAAGAAAAGGAAGCGGGGGCGCTCAGCGCACAAAAAATTGATTTGAAAGGCAGCACTAATGAGCATCGACTGTGATTAGTAATATTGAAAATGAGACACGTAGTGAGTTCTATACAGAAAGTCACCGTGTGGACTTCTGTGTTTTGGTGGACACAACAAACAGTAATTTGTTTAATAATGAAAAGGTCAGCAATGTGTAATAACGATCCAGATATGTTCTGTTTCATGTGTGACCAATATACTATCATAAGGCGACGACGAGTGTTCTCAGATCATATCAAAACTTTATACTGAAAAACCATGGACACCGAACACTTTGTGTACATCGTGTCGAGTAGAATTGATTCAGTCGGAATCCGGACAACAAATAAAATTTGATACATCAATGATATGGAGAGAACCATTCAATAGAGTCTTATATTTGTCAAACAACAGTACTTGGCGTTGGAAGATCAAGAAGAGTAACCTATGCCAGCGTACCTACAGTGACATTACCAGTACTACATTCAACGGCAGTTGCGGATCCAGTTCCATTGTCAACAGTAACATCTGAGTGCGGGGAATCAAGTTGTACTGAATTTCGCATGGGAAACGAGAGAAACGTTCTATCACAAGCACAACTTAATGATTGGATAAGAGATTTGGAACTATCCAAAGAAAAGGCCGAGATCCACACTTCTCGTATGCAACAATTTAAATTTTTATCATCCGATGTTAAGGTGATATATTGTAGAACTCGTCACCAACCATTTTCCAAACACTATACCAAGAAAGACAGTATATGCTACTGCAACGAAATTCCTGGTTTATTCAAAGAGTTTGATCAAACATATGATTCAAAAGAGTGGCGATTGTTCATAGACAGCAATAAACTGAGTTTAAAGGCTGTATTATTGCATATTGGTAACAAAAAGCCTTCTATCCCGCTCGCACATGCAGTAAATACAAAGGAAACCTACGAGGAAATGCAAAAACCTACTCAAATTTATCAAATGTGAAGAGCATGATTGGAAAATATGTTCTGATCTCAAAGTCGTTGCAATGCTATGCGGTCTACAAAGTGGCTACACCAAGCACTGCTGCTTCCTCTGCAAGTGGGATAACCGAGCTCGTAAGGACGTCAGAAAGGATTGGCCGGAAAGAGTCGAGTTTACCGTTGGTGTGGATAACATCAAATACACCCCTCTTGTCAAGAAAGAGAAAATCATACTTCCACCCTTACACATCAAGCTCGGTCTCATTAAAAACTTTGTTAAGGCTTTGGACAAAGAAGGCGAAGCATTCGACTATTTGAAAACAATTTTTCCAGATATTTCTCAAGCCAAGATAAAGGAAGGTATTTTTGTCGGACCACAAATAAAAAAGTTGATCAACAATAATCAATTCAAAGGAATACTCTCATCAGTTGAGGCAGCAGCGTGGGAATCCTTCGAAAACGTCGTTGCTTCTTTTCTCGGTAGACACAAAAGCCCTAACTACGAGCAGATAGTGAATGACTTAATCAATAATTATGCGAAAATGGGTAAATATTAAAGGCCTATTAAAATTAATTTCCCAAAATTCTATAACTTGTTTACCTAACTAATATTTTCTTTCCAGGCGTAAATATGTCGTTAAAAATTCACTTTCTGCACTCACATTTGAGCTTTTTTCCGACAAATCTTGGCGACGAAAGTGACGAACATGGCGAAAGGTTTCATCAGCAAATGAAATTAATTGAAAATCGATATCAAGGATTCTGGGACGTCGCAATGATGGGTGATTACTGCTGGTTTCTCATAAGAGAAACCGATCCTAAACTGAATAAGCGTCAAAGTCGAACACATAATTATTTCGACTACATAGTAAAATAAAATTAAGATAAAGATTGTTAGAATATAGTACAAACATAAATAAATTAAAAAAAAAGTTAAAAATATGGGTAATTTCATTCATAAATTGAACTTTTAACTAAATAGAAACAGAGCATAGCTAGATATTTCACTCTTCTTTATACCATACATACGTTTTGAGGTATACGTTGAAATTGCGCAACCTGGGTATTTTTATTTGATCGCTTATAACTTACGTAGTTTTGCATCGATTTTCTTCGATGATAGCTTATCTCTTTTCTAATTAAACAGAGCTTTACGTAAATAAAAAATATTTGGAAAAAAAGTTGTGGTTTTGGAATGCTGCCCTCGCAAAAAGTAATTTTTTTCATATTTTTTCATAAAAAAAAACAAAGATATGAAATGATAAGCTAATATCTCGAAAACTATCTGGTTGAGCAAAAAACAATGTACGATGCATTTATAGCAAATTTTATCGTCTTTCCGATTCTGTAAACTTACAATTGCTTGACCCGTTCGTGAGATATACGTAATTAAAGGGAGCCATCTTTTTGGTTTTTTCGAATAACGGTAAATTACAAATATCTCAAAAACGGTACCATAGAATCAAAAATGAACTCGATTTTCGAAATCAGAAGGGTGGTTTTACATACGAATTTCATAACGGCGTCTCTGGTAAATTTTGGCCGTCGACCAGTGTAATTAAATATTGTCGTGACGGGCTTAAGCATCGCGAGCTACAGTTTAAATCGGTAAAAGAAATGCGTGAAACAATCGAGGACTATCTAGAAAATTCGGCGATGACGAAGAATGTTATAAGTGATACTCGTGGCACCCCGCTTGATAACAAACCGTATACGAGTGGAATTAAAAGCGAATATGAGAAAAGTGATATACAGAAGGAAAAAGTAAAATGCTTTAATTGCCAAGAACTTGGACATTACGCGCAGGAGTGTAAAAAGGCAAAACAGCCACGTCGTTGTAAAGATTGTACCAAATTCCACGGTAGCGGTGAACCAGAAAATTGTGGTAAAAAGAGTAGCGTTAAACTAACTCAAGTTAATGAGCAAACGAAATTCGGCGAGAAATATATCAAAATAAAAGGTAAGTCATTTTTGGCTTTTATTGATACCGGTAGCGAATGTAGCATGATAAAGCGATCAATAGCAGATACTTTGCCGATACCACATCAAGAGTGTTCGATGGTAATTTATGGTATATGCGGCGGTAGAAAATGTTTAACTGAGAAACTGAAGGCATCAATTGATTTAGACAATGAGGTAGTCAACATAGATTTGTTTGTTGTTGACGATGGTGTTATATCGACTGATATTCTTCTTGGGCAGGATGTATTTACAAATAAAGACGTAGTAGCAAGAATATCGAATAAAGATTTCGAGTTTTCATCACAAGTAGCAAAAGCAAACGTAGAAAAAACAGACAGAAAAGCGGATGATATTGTGAACAGGGGCGATGAGCAAATTAAAGATGAATTTCAAAAACTTTTAAATGATAATAGCGATATATTTTCTGAGGGCTTACAAAACATTGGGTTAACTGATGCAATCGAAATGAAGATCGAGTTGACGACGAATGAAGCTATAGCACAAAAACCTTTTAGGGTTCCAGAGCCGAAGAAAGAAATTATAAGAAAAATTATTAATAAACTTTTAGAATGTGACATTATAACGAAATCTCAGCCGGAGTATGCTAGTCCAGTAGTCTTAGTAACCAAGAAGAAGGGGGTGAGCGCCTCTGTGTAGACTTTAGGCGAATCAACAAATATACAGCGAAGGAGGTTTATCCAACTCCAAACATCGAGCGCTTGAGTGAAGCGATGAAGTTTAAGTATTTTTCAATACTTGATTTAAACAACGGTTATTATCAAGTACCAATAAAAGAAGAGTGTAGGAAATTCACAGCGTTTATAACTACCGAGGGCTTGTACGAATTTAAGCGAATGCCTTTTGGGCTTAAGAATGCGCCGGCGGTATTTCAACGGTTAATGCAGAATATTGCTGAGAAAACGAGACCCGGGGATATGATCCATTATATGGATGACATCTTAGTAGGGAGCAACAATATTCAAGAAATGAACGAGAAGTTAGCGAGAGTTTTCAAAGCATTGAGACAGCTAAACGTAACATTAAATAAAAACAAATGCCAGTTTTTCAAGCAGACTATCGAGTTTCTAGGCCATGAACTTAACCCTGATGGAGTAAGTCCAGGGAGTATGAAGACAGCAGCGATTGAATGTTTCCCTTTTCCGAAGTCAGTTACAGATGTTAGAAAGTTTTTAGGGTTGAGCGGATACTTCCGAAGATTTGTGGCGGGGTATTCAATTGTGAGCGAACCATTGCGGAAATTGTTGCGGAAAAATCAGCCATTTGAATGGGCTGAAAAACAAGAAACGGCTTTTTGTAAGTTAAAACAAGCTTTGACATCAAAACCAGTTATAACAGCGTATAGAGTTGAGGCAGAACATCAGATTCATACGGACGCTAGTTCAGTAGGAATTGCAGGCGTTTCAATACAGACAGTAGATCCACTACGGAGTGTGAGCGAAAGTTTCATAGCTACGAGCTTGAGGTTTTAGCTGTGGTTAGTAGCTTAGAACGGTTCAGATTTTACGTGCAAGGCAAGCATGCTGTCATAGTTACTGACTGCAGTGCGGTGACATCGACTATGAACAAAAGAGAACTAATACCAAGAATAGCGCGTTGGTGGTTACGTATACAAGATTTTGACGTAACATTTGAGCATCGGGTATGTAAGCGTATGGAGCATGTTGATTTCCTGAGTAGAACACCATACGAAGAAAACGAAGAATTGGATACAGCATCTTTAAAAGTAGCAAAGACATCACTAGAGACCAACGATTGGGTTTATACGATGTAGCAGCAAGATACAAATTTACGGGATATCATCAATAGAATTATGAACGGCGATAAAACATTGAACGATGAGTACAAGGTGGAAAATGGTAGACTGTATCGTAGGAATAAAGGTAAATTGTTATGGGTTGTTCCAAATTCGATGAGGTACAAAATTATACAAAATGTACATGAAAAGGTAAAGCACCTGAGTATAGAGAAGACTTTAGAAGAGACCCAAAAATATTTTTGGTTCCCCAGAATGCGTTGTTTTGTGAAATCGTTTATCAAGTCATGCATAGAGTGTGTGTATAATAAGCAGCGTGGTGGTAAGCAAGAAGGCGAGTACCATTATAGCGAGATGGAGCCAATACCCTTTAAGATAGTCCATCTAGATCATCTAGGGCCCTTCCCTAAGAGTAAGAAACAGAATGAACACATATTAGTTTTTGTCGACGAATTTACAAAATTTACAATCGTGAGAGCAGTAAGAAGTACAGCGACGCGATATGTGGTGGCGATATTAAATGAGGTCAGCAGTTATTTTGGCATACCAGCGAGAATAGTGACTTGTAGAGGGACAGCGTTTACGTCCAACGACTTTAAGAAATATTGTAACGAAAATGACATAAAACATATTTTGAATGCAGTACGAACACCAAGAGCGAATGGACATGCTGAAAGGGTAAATCGAACGATTATGAGCATGTTATTGACATCAACAAGCGAGAACAGAGTGTGGGACGATGAACTTCGAGCAATACAATGGACATTAAATTCAACTAAGAACAAAACTACAGGTCGATCTCAACAAGAATTACTTTTTAACTTTAAACCACGAGATATACTACAAAATAAACTAATACTAGCATTACATAAAGACGAAATGATAACCAGCGATGAATTACAGGACATACAACTAAAAGCAACAGAAAGAGTAAATAATGAACGAGTTAAAGCAAAGAAACGTTTCGATGAGCGACATAAGAAACCAATAATCTATAGCGTTGGTGATTTAGTCTTAGCAGAAAACGAGCCTGCCAGTACCGGAAGTTCACGTAAACTAGAACCTCCGTACAAAGGGCCATTCATGATAACGAAAGCAATTGGGTACGATGTATACTTCCAAATTTTGATGGGTACAGTGATGACAACGGTGGATCCGAGGGCGAATCCAGTGATCAGGATTTGCCGAATGTAAAGTCATAGTCAAATCTGGCATCACAGTGGTAACTCTATATAAATGCATCTCTGCATAGAATGGATCTGTTGTCTATATATTACTGATTGCTCTCTTTTATCTTTTAAGGTACTAATGTGTTTAAAATGAATTTCTATCTGATATGTTAATTTGAATGAAAATGAATAAATAGTCTTCATCTAACAGCCATCCTTACACGTACATATAGTAAAGTCGTCAGAGGTGAGGGAAAAGTAAAGAGTGAAAATGAACATATCAAAAAAAGAGTAGCTATGGCAGAAGAGTCTTGCTAGAAAAAGAAAAATTGGACTAAAGTAGGAGAGATAGAAAGATTGCTCGCGTTACTAGTAAAAAAGTTTGACATCGACAACAATGACTCGATTGTGCAACTAATAGGAAACTTATGCAAAAATCAAGTGAGTGAGAGGCTAAGTAAACCAAACCTAAATCATGACTATGACCCTAGTAAAAATCTTGCAGTATAATATTCAAAGCCTGAAAGCTAACAAAACTCATGTAGATTTTTTCAATCACAAATATAAAATTGATATTTTCTCACGATATTCAAAAAAGTAACCATAACTTAATTGGATTTAATTTACTAAATAAACAAAAGCTGATGGGTACGGAGGGGTAGCTATCGGCTTCAAAAAATAAATCGAATTTACTAAAATCAAATATCATACCAGTCAGGATATCCTAATTGCGAAAACTACTAATCTTGATACTAATATTACTATTTGCAACGCCTATTTTCCACCCAATGTGAACGTCCAGATTTTTGAAAGGGAAGTAAATCGACTCATGTTGCATCTAAGAAAAAATAAAGATGTTCTCCTTCTCGGAGACTTCAATGCACGCATGGGTGTATGGGGAGATGTTATAGATTCAGCTAAGAGTAAGATGTTAAACACTGCCATTGAAAATAATAGGTTTAGATGTATTAATGATGGGTCGACGACGCATCGCTATGCCACGCATAATACTAACTCAGTTTTAGACCTGACTTTCGTTAGAATGAGTAATTTACCTAGCTTCAGGTGTCATGAGGGATACCTAGGGGGGTAGCATGCATAAACCCATTATAATATAAATGGTAAACAGCAAAAAACCGAATTGGTTTGTTGCCAAAAATAAACTCAATGAAAATCTCAACAAAATAGATTTCAATAATCTGGACGAATGGGAAAAAAGAGAAAGACGCGACAAGTAATGCTATAGTAGACCTAAACGTCAAGGGACACACCTTAAAAGCGTGGTGGAACAAAGATTTAGAAAGACATTATAGGATTCTAACAGCCAAAAGGAAAAAAGCTCGCCATACAGGTAATGTCCTGGATCTAGAAGCGGCAGTAATGGAAGTGGAAAACTGGAAGAAGACGGTTAAGGAAGCTAAACGCAACAACTATTTGGAAAAAATCGAAGAAATTAATATGAATCGGAATGCGAAGGAAGCGTGGCGTTTTGTTAACAATGTATATTACACGGACAAAGGAGACAGAAACCTCTGGGCTGCAGAAGACAATGAAAATTATTTAAAAGAACTTCAACAGCAGGTGAAACCCAATACAAATAAACGCGATACGCTGGATATGAGAAATACACAAACTCTAGGTGAAGAAATCAATTTTAGTTTTGACAAATTCCTTGAGCAAAAAAAATGAACTGCGGGGGGATGCGACAGGATAACGTTTGATATGATAAAGAATATGCCATTAAAGACAAAGGAAGGATTATTCCAATCTCTGGTTGATCACTTCAGGGAAAATAGTGTCAAATCACAATGGAGAGTAATCAAAATTATACCCATTCCCAAGGCTGGGAAAAATCTGGAGGATTTTAAAAACTATAGACCTATATCGCTTCCGTCGGTGATCGTAAAATGCCTTAATATGATGGTTAAAGATAAGTTAACTGAGTACATGGAGGAAAATAAAATTGTTCCAAATGGAAGTTTTGCATACAGAAAAAGTCGGTCAGCCACCATGTGTCTCAATGAGGCACTGCACTATATTGCGGAAGTTAAAGCTAGCAAACAAAAGGTATTCATATGCATTTTAGATATATCTAACGCCTATAATTTTGTTGGCTTAAATATTCTGCATAGCACTCTAGTACAAGAAAACATAGACGTAAACATTGCTAACTGGATATACAATCTATTTTCAAGCAGAACACTTGAACTAGGAAAGTATGCAATACAAATAGAAAATGGCTTACCGCAAGGTAGTTGTCTATCACCAATTCTTTTTAATATATACACTGCAAAGTTGCATGTAATCAATGATGAGACAACACAAATGTTCCAATATGCGGATGGCATTGCAATAATAAGCCATGGTAAAACGGATGAGGAAGCATTGGCGAAGTTAACAACAAAATTAGCAAGATTAAAGCAAAGCTGTGATCAAATTAACCTTGACTTCAATGCAGAAAAAACAAATTTCATGTATATAAACACGATTAGAAAGAATTTCAAATTGCAGGTAAATGGAGTTTACATACAGAAGGTAGACCAAATTAGGTGGCTGGGTAGAGCAGTAAGTGCCAATCTGACCATAAAGGAACATATACAAAACATTAAAAAAAAACGGTGCATGCAAAAAATCTCATCAGCAAGTTGGCAACTATTAAAGCAGGGCTGGCACCTAAAAATGCGGTGAACCTTTTCAAAGCTTATGTTATATCGAAAGCCGAATATGCAAACACCACGTTTGCTAACTTACCTAAGGGGTATGGTAAACAACTAATAACTTTGGTCAATTAAACTTTAAGGCGCTGCTTAGGGGTTCCGCCAGACACACCAACGTATGTACAGGTCATGTTACTTTTTTATGCCTTGTGATGGCGTACCCTCATTACACTACTCTTAGCACTACCGGATTCCCATGACATGCTGATTGGAATCTTGTTGCATTCCAACAGGAAGATTGGAATCCACTGCATTCCGAAATCATGCTGAGCGGAATCTGATACATTCCGCCAGTATAAGATTTCGGTATAAGACTTATTCCTGCTCGTATTTCTTATTATTAATATATTCTGAAATTAAAGTGTAATGTTCATTAATATATCTTTGTTTGTAATATAACATTGTTGAAATCTCGATATACCTTAAAGTTTATCTTTTGAGTTGTACATTTATATATCTTTTATATTATGCAGTCGACCATAGTTTGTCGTCGACTTTAAATATTAAATAAATAAATAAATATGCCTTGGCCTACGAGCTTCCTCCATTGTCCAGGGCATTATGTCTAACAACCATAGAGCTGACGAATCAATGGCTGCTTAATCCAAAAATAAAATATCGATTACAAAATTATTGTATGGCTAAATCTAGTTACAACTTCGCATATAACAAGTTGAGGCACATAATGGACAAGATTAACACAAACACCAGCCTTCAGAAATATCCAAACATAATTTTCATGTACTCGGAGTTAAGCAAAGCAAAAAAGGAACTTCCTCAAGAACAGCTAAAGGCGCTATATTACTCGAGACTGGATGAGCTAAGAGAAGAAAATTTCTATATACTGTAATGCACACCTAGCGACAGTGGACCGACTTGGTCGTCTCGTGTCGGGTCGTGTCGTACAACTGTCGCTAAGTGTGCATGGTTCCATAAGAATACGTGCAAAGAATATTTTGTCGGAACGTGTCGTGCTGGTTTCGGTACACGTCGCGTCGTATAATGTGCATGAACCTTTATACGACGCGACATGTACCGACACCAGCACGACACGTTCGGAAAAAATGTATCAATGCACACTAAGCTACAGTAACGCGACACTTTCCGACGAAAATAATTTTTTCTTTGTATAAACACGTCTTTCAATAAATTTGTAAAATAACATTTTAATTAAATAATAAGGTATTTTATATCATTTCAATAAGTCCAGGCCATGTTGGGCATCAGCGAACTATTACTCACTTGAGATATTTGTACTGTGCACAATCGAACGTACCTACCAAACTATAAAAATTTGTGCACCTGGAGCTGTTTTGTAAACAATTAATTTAAAACACCCTGCCAATAAATCTAAACAAAAACTAAATCAGAATTGGGTATTTGCCTGTAAGTACATTGTATAGCGATCAAATTAATATGAAATTTACATTGGAACCACATGTTAGAGAGAGTTCTCCTGATAAAAATATAAACACTGCGATCTACCATGGCCATGAACACGATGAGCTGATAGTTCATGTGTTAAGATTAATGCAATCTATTATTTCCATTTTCTGTTATACATTATTTATTTCATATTGTAGCACCAATTGGAATTCCCGTATACAGCACATAAACAGCGAGGCATTGGAAGCCTCACCCACGAAGAAATTTTATTCATACAGAAATTTTGTACATGCTAGGTATCGAATCCACATACGTATTTTCCACCAAATAAGCAACCGGCGTATCTGTAAGTGTTATTTGTTGTTATCTATGGATTGGATTGAGTTTTATTTGTTCTAATGAATATTTGATGGTTCACTGTTCTTATTCATGAATTTATCGAAACTCTTTTTGACAATAGGGTCAAATGGATGATGTAGACTTTGAAGCCGTGGTAGTTGCATTTTTATGCGAATAGGAGGAAAAAATTTATTTTATTTATTTAATTGAAAAAAAACTTAAAAATTTTTTTTGTATTTTTTCCGAAAAGTACATTTAAAAACATATTTAAAAAAAAATGCTCCCAAACGGTCAATTTTTGAAAAATGTATAGCATTTTGAAAAAAAACACCATTTTTTTCAAAATATTTAAAACTTATTTTGAGTTGGAAAACGGTGTTTTTTTCAAAATGCTATAACTTTTTTTTTCTACTTGTACTTGTACTTTTCGGAAAAAATACAAAAAAAAATTTTAAACTTTTTTTTTCAATTAAATAAAAAAGTTCTCGGCCCACTCCGGGATTAGTGGGGATGATTGCAGAATTGATTGAAGTTTTTTATGAGAAAAAAAGGCGAAATTCGAAAAATCTCGAAAAACTGAAAAATTACAAAAAAAAACTTTAAAAATTTTTTTGAATTTTTTCCGAAAAGTACATTTAAAAACAAATTTAAAAAAAAAGATCACAAACGGTCAATTTTTGAAAAAGTTATAGCATTTTGAAAACAAAAACGGTGTTTCTTTAAAAATTCATAACTTTTTTTGAGTTGGATGAAAAAATTTGAAAAACTTCTGAAAAACGTCTTTCGTAAGCTAGAAAAAGAAGAAAAACTTTCAGCCAATTCTAAAGGGGTCGGGTTCAAAATTGGTCGAAATGGGATGGAATACCCCATATATACTTTGTTTGTTGAGTGCATCGATATATATATATATTTATTTTATACGACATTTTTTGTTTTTAATTAAATTTAAGCATTCCACAAGTGTCCAAATTTTGAAAAATAAGAAAGACGCGAAAAACGAACTAAAAACTGTATTCCAAATTATGCATTCTTGATAATTTACTTTATAAAAGTATACTTGTATCGAAAAACACATTTATGTATGTAGCATTATTCAATGTAAGCATAATTACTCTAAAACACAAGCAAAAAAGAAAGATCTTGAAAATTGTATCATAAAGTTTGACCTTTTTACTTATATTTTAGTTTCTATATAATTGGCACGTACAAAATGAGCAAATACTGTAACAAAATACGTTAAAAGGCACTTCTATAGATACATACTATATATGTACAAAACTATACTTTTATATGTATTTTAAATGCCTCATTCGTGCCATTAAAAATTAAACACTGTTAATACAACAACAACTCCATTAAAGAGAACACCAATCATTCGCATTCTATTCTTAATTTATTCAAAGACTAGCCTTTACCCGCGGCCCGTACGCAAGGAGAAAATGAAATATATGGGCTATTCACGTTAGCCTGCTTGTCAAGTTATCTGTTTAAAATTTTTTTTCTGTCTAATGCATTTTATTTTTGTAATAGAGTAAAAAAAAGATCTCAATGAGCTGATAACCTGATGGGATCCCCAAATGATTCCGAAGTTATCCAGAAAAAGCCACGAAATTACCCGACGATATCGCAGATGGATCCCGAAAACCATCCAGAAATGCCCCGGAAGGGTCTCGAAAATTTCCCGGAATAGTCCCAAAAAACCCGAAATAACACGATACGATTCTAGACTTATCTAGAGAACCACACAGAAATGATCCCTGAAGGGTACCAAAATGATCCCGAAATATTCCCGGAAAAGTTCCGAAATGACCCTGACGGGCTCCCGGACGGATCGCGAAAACCATACAGAGATGATTCCGGAAGGGTCACAAAATGATCCCGAAATAGTCCGGAAATGATCCCAATGGAATCCCGCAAGGATCAAGAAATGATCCCGGAAGGGTCCCAAAACTATCCCGGAAAAGTAACAAAAAAATCTCGAAAAGACTCCTACGGCATCACGGACGGATCCAGAAATGACCTCGGAAGGGTCCCAAAGTGGTCCTGAAATGACCCTGATGGATCCGGCAAACCATCAATAAATGGTGCCGGAAGGGTCCCCAAATGATCTCGAAATAATACAGAAAATGTCATGAAATGACCACTAAAGAGTCCCCAAATGATCCCGAAATAGTCCCGAAAAAGTCCCGAAATCAGCCCGATGGGTTCCCGTACAGATCCCGAAAACTATCCAGAAATGATACCGTAAAGGTCCTCAAATGATCCCTGACGAAAATGACCCTGACGGGATGCCGGACGGATCCCGTAAACCATCTAGAAATGATGCCGGAAGGTACCCCTTGATCCCGAAATAGTCCCGAAATTACCCCGACGGGATCCCGGACGGATCCCGAAAACTGTCCAAAAATGATGCCGGAAAGGTCCCCAAATTATCCACTAATATACCCGAAATGACCCTGATGGGATCCCGAAAACCATCCAGAAATGATGCCGAAAGGGTCCCCAAATGATCCCGTATTAGTCGAGAAAAAGTCCCGAAATGATCCCGACGGGAACCCGGACGGATCCCGAAAACTATCCAGAAATGATGCCAGAGAGTTTCCATTCCTCTTTTCTCCAATGTATTGGTTCTTATCTATCTAATCGACAGTGTGTGGTCACTTTTAATGGTGTATCCTCTAGTTCCTTTGTGGCAACCTCTGGTGTTCCTCAGGGAAGTATATTAGGACCACTATTTTTTATTTTATTTATTAATGACATTAGTAGTTGTTTTTCATTTTCTAAGTGTTTGTTGTATGCAGATGACTTAAAGATTTTCTCAATAGTCAAGACACCTGATGACGTTCTAAAGTTGCAAAGTGATATCAATAAAATATATCAGTGGTGTCTGAACTCACGTCTGTCTCTTAATCCGTCTGAATGTTTCCATATGACCTACTCTAAGTCAACTTCCGTCTTGCGCACAAGGTATACTATTTCTGATTGCGAACTTCAGTGCATAAGCGAGATTAAAGACCTTAGTGTCCTCTTTGATAGTAAGTTCTTTTAATAGTCATATTAATTATGTAACTTCTAAATCTTATTCCATTCTTGGTTTTGTTAGGCGTAATACCTCCAAATTTTCTGATCCTTAACGACTTCTTCGGATTTCTTTCCTTCCTATGGATATAACTTCAGAACAAGTTATGCTAGTTATGCTACTGTTAAACGCGCTACTTGTGAGTTCAATGTACTAAGTAAAAAAGTCTCTCTTGATTTTTCGCTTCCAAGAGCCGATTTTTTGATAGTTTCGAATTCCGCTTTTAAGCTGTATATTTTAGTAACAATTAAGCTGTATCTAATACTTTCTTAGATTCTATAGTCTATAAGGATTTTTGTCCAATGACTTATTAATAATAATAATAATAAATAAATAAATAAATGATCCCTTAATAGTCCCGAAATGACCCTGACGGGATCCCAGACGGATCCCGAAACCATCCAGAAATGATTCCGAAAGGATCCTCAAATGATCCCGAAATAGTCCAGAAAAAGTCCCGAAATGACCCCGGCAGAATCCCTGTCGAATCCCGAAAACCATCCCGAAATGAGGCAGGAAGAGACCTCAAACGATCCCGAAAAGCTCCCGGAAGGATCCCGAAACCATCCAGAAATGATCCCGAAATTGTCCAGAAAAAGTCCCGAAATGACCCCGACAGAATCCCGGTCGAATCTCGAAAACCATCCCGAAATGAGGCAGGAAGGGACACCAAATGATCCCGAAAAGGTCCTGAGATGACCCAGACGAGATCCTGGATGGATCCCGAAACCATCCAGGCCGGGAGGGACCCCAAAGGATCCCAAAAATGTCCGGAAATGACCCCGACGGGATCCCGGATGGATACCGAAATCTATCCAGAAATGATGCCGGAAAGGTTCCCAATTGATCCCCTAATAGTCCCGAAATTACCCTGGCGGAATACCGGACGGATCCCGAAAACCATCTAGAAATTATGCCTTAAGATACACCAAATAATCCACTAATAGTCCCGAATGACCCTGACGGTATCCCAGACGGATCCCGAAACCCTTCCAGAAATGATACCGAAAGGGTCCCCTAATGATACCGTATTAGTCTAGAAAAAGTCCCGAAATGACCCCGACAGCATCCCGGTCGAATCACGAAAACCATTCCGAATGAGGCAGGAAGGGACCCCGAATGATCTCGAAAAGGCCCTGAAATGACCCAGACGGGATCCCGGACGGATCCCGAAAACCATCCAGGCCGGGAGGGACCCCAAAGGATCCCAAAAATGTCAGAAATGACCCCGACGGGATCCCGGATGGATCCCGAAAACTATCCAGAAATGATGCCGGAAAGGTCCTCAAATGATCCCCTAAAAGTCCCGAAATGACCCTGACGGGATCCCGGACGGATCCCGAAAACCATACAGAAATGATGCCGGAAGGGTCCCCAAATGATCGCGAAATAGTCCCTAAATGATCACGGAATAGTCCCGAAAATATCCCAAAATAACCCCGACGGGATCCCGGACGGATCCCGAAATCTATACAGAAATGATCCCGGAAGAGTCTCAAAATGATCCGGAAATAGTCCCGAAATGACCCCGGCGGGATCCCGGACGGATCCCGAAAACCATTCAGAAATGCTCCCGGAAGGGTTTCGCTATGACCCTAACGGGATTACAAATAAGGTTAAGCTAATTATAAAACCATGTTAATAAGGCAGCAGGCGCGGTGGAGCGAATGAATAGTTACATAGAAACATACAGGTAAAGCTAATAAAAGCGTGCTAATAAAAACAATTGAAGGTGGGAGGATGGCGGGAGGAGAAGGAGAGGACCACTGGTCGTTTTTCCAAAATTGTTTAGATCTCGATCTGTATGTGCCAGATACCAAAAACTATTGATTTTGAAGAAAATTTATATTGAGTTATAACATTTACAGATTTTCCACCAGGGGAGGAGAAGGGGGGAGGGGGCGGAGGGTGTCACTGCTCACTTTGTAAGCCCTCGACTTATTTGACCCATTGAGTATGTAATATTGGTGAAGGCCAGTATAAGTAAAGTTATAATGTGTAAAAATTATTAAAAAGTAATTGTTCGAAGGAGTCGTGAGAACCCCACCCCCCCTTTCCAAGCTCGAAAAAAATTTCGCTAGTAGACTATTGTCTGTGTCCCAAATTTCATCAAAATCCGTGTAGCTGTTTTGACGTGATTCAGTCACAAAGACGAAAAATACAATAATTAAAATATAAATGTTCCTAGGGGGCGGGGAGCTCCCCCCTTTTCAGAAAAATATAGCTAGTAGTAGATCCTTCTAGACTATTGGCTATATATGTGCCAAATTTCATCCAAATCGGTCCATCCGTTCTTGCGTGATTGAGTCACAAAAAAAAACGTCTGGACAAACATTCAAACATCCAAACTTTCCCATTTATAATACACTAGCCTTTACCCGCGCCCGTCCGTATATTGGCTATTCACGTTAGCCTGCTTATCAAGTTATCTGTTTAAAATTTTGTTTCTGGGTAATGCATTTTATATTTGTAATTGAGTAAAAAAGAACTAAATGAGCTGATAACCTGATAGGATACCCAAATAATCCCGAAATTATCCATAAAAAGCCAAGAAATGACCCCTAAGCTATCGCGGACGGATCCCTAGAACCATCTAGAAATGCCCTCGAAGGGTCTTCAAAAGTTCCCGGAATAGACCCAAAAAAACCCGAAATGACAACGACACGATTCTAGACTTATCCAGAAAATGATCCCTAAAGGGTACCAAAATGATCCCGAAATAGTCCCAAGAAAGTTCCGAAATAACCCTGACGGGCTCCCCGATGGATCTCGAAAACCATCCAGAAAATATCCAGGAAGGGTTCCTAAATTATCCCGGCATAGGCCATAAAAAGTTCCGAAATGACCCCGAGGGGATCCACGACGTGTCGCGAAAACTATACAGAAATGATTCCGGAAGGGTCCCAATTTGATTCCAAAATAGTCGGGAAATGACCCCGATGGGATCCCGCACGGATCCAGAAATGATTACGGAAGGGTCCCAAAACTATCCCGAAAAAGTAACAAAAAAAATCTCGAAATTACTCCTACAGCATCCCGGACAGATCCAGAAATGAGCTCGGAAGGGTCCCCAAATTACCCTGATCGATCCAGCAAACCTTCAAGAATTGATGCCGTAAGGGTCCCCAAATGATCCCGAAATAATACAGAAAAAGTTATGAAATGACCCCTAAAGGGTCTCCAAATGATCCAGATATAGTCCCGAAAAAGTCCCGAATTACCCCGATGGGATCCCGAAAACCAACCAGAATGATGCCGGTAGGTACCCCAAACCAGAAATAGTCCCGAAATGACCCGATGGGATCCCGGACGGATCCCGAAAACCATCCAGAAATGATGGCGAAAGGGTCCCCAAATGATCCCGTATTAGTCGCGTAATAGTCCGGAAAAGACCCCAAAGGGATCCCGCACGGATCCAGAAATGATCCCGGAATGGTCCCATAACTATCCCGAAAAAGTAACAAAAAAATCTCGAAAGGACCCCTACGGCATCCCGGACGGATCCAGAAATGACCTCGGAAGGGTCCCCAAATGATCGCAAAATGGTCCCGAAATTACCCTGATGGATCCGGCAAACTATCAAGAATTGATGCCGGAAGGGTCCCGAAATAGTCCCGAAAAAGTTCCGAAATTACCCTAATGGGTGCCGATACAGATCCCGAAATCCATCCAGAAGTGATGCCGGAAGGGTCCCCAAATGATCCCGTATTAGCCCTGAAAAAGTTCCGAAATGACCCTGACGGGATCTCGAACGGATCCCTAACTGACCCTATCGGGATCACGGACAGATCCCGAAATCCATTCAGGAATGATCTTGGAAGGGTCCCAAAATGATCCTGAAATAGTCTCGGAAATGTCCAGAAATTACCCTGACGGGATCTCGGACGGATCCTGAAAACCATGCATAAATGATCCCGAAAAAATTTCGAAATGAACCTGACGGGATCCCGTACGGATCCCGAAAACCATCCAGAAATGATGCCGGTAGGTACCCCAAAGGATCCCGAAATAATCTCGTCAGGACCCCGAACGGATCCCTTAAACTATTCAGAAATGATGCCGGAAAGGTCCCCAAATAATCCCCTAATAGTCCCGAAATGACGCTGACGGAATCCCGGACGGATCCCGAAAACCATCCAGAAATGATGGCGAAAGGGTCCCCAAATGATCCCGTTTTAGTCGCGAAAAAGTCCCGAAATTACCCCGACGGAATCCCGGACGGATACCCAAAGCCATCTAGACATGATGCCGGAAGGTACCTCAAGTGATCCCGAAATAGTCCCGAAATGACCCCGACGGGATCCCGGACGGATCCCAAAAACCAACCAGAAATGATGCCGGTAGGTACCCAAATGATCCCGAAACTACGCCGACGGGATCCCGGACGGATCACGTAAACCATCCAGAAATGATGCCGAAAGGTTCCCCAAATGATCCCGAAAAAGTTCAAAAATGACCCCGACAGGATCCCGGACGGATCCCGAAAACCATCCAGAAATGATGCCAGAAGGGACCCCAAATGGTCCCGAAAAGATCCCGAAATGACTCCGACGGGATCCCGGACGATCCCGAAAACTATACAGAAATTATCCCGGAAGGGTCCCAAAATGATCCCGAAATAGTCCCGAAAAAGTCCCGAAATGACTCCCCAAAATAATCCAGAAATGATCCCGGAAGGGTTTCGGTATTATCCTAACGGGATTACAAATAAGGTGAAGCTAATTATAAAACCATGTTAATAAGGCAGCAGGCGCGTTGGGAGCGAATGAAGAGTTACATAGAAACATACAGGTAAAAGCTGATGGAGGGCGGATGGTGGGAGGAGAAGGAGAGGACCACTGATCGTTTTTTCCAAAATTGTTTAGATCTCGATCTGTATGTGTCAGATACCAAAAACTATTGATTCTGTAGAAATTTATATTTGTTATAACAATTTATAGATTTTACACCACGGGGGGAGAAAAGGAGGAGGAGGGGCCGGAGGGTTGTCACTGTTCACTTTGTAAACCATCGACTTATTTGACCCATAGAGGCTGTAATATTGGTTAAGGCCAGTATAAGTAAAGTTATAATGTGTAAAAATTATTAAAAAGTAATTGTTCGAAGGGGTCGTGGGCCTCGCACCCCCTTTCCATGTTCGAAAAAAATTTCGCTAGTAGACTATTGTTTGTGTCCCAAATTTCATCAAAATCCGTGTAGCCGTTCTGGCGTGATTCGGTCACAAAGACGAAAAAATACAATAATTTAATTATAACTGTTCCTAGGGGGCGGAGACCTCCCCCCTTTTCAAAAAAATATAGCTAGTAGTTCCTTCTAGACTATTGGCTATATGTGTGCAAAATTTCATCTAAATCGGTCCAGCCGTTCTTGCGTGATTGAGTCACAAAGACAAACGTCTGGACAAACATCCAAACTTTCCCATTTATATATACTAGCCTTTACCGCGGCCCCGTCCGCAAGGAGAAAATTAAATATATGGGCTATTCACGTTAGCCTGCTTATCAAGTTATCTGTTTAAAAAATTGTCTCTGTCTAATGCATTTTATTTTTGTAATTGAGTAAAAAAAGATCTAAATGAGCTGATAACCGGAGAGGATCCCCAAATTATTCCGAAATTATCCAGAAAAAGCCATGAATGTCCCCGACGATATCGCGGACGGATCCCGAAACCCATCCAGAAATCCCTGGAAGGGTCTCCAAAAGTTCCCGGAATAGTCCAAAAAAAAACGAAATGACAACTACACGATTCTAGACTTATCCAGAGAACCACACAGAAATGATCCCGAAATAGTCCCGAAAAAGTTCAGAAATGACCCTGACGGGCTCCCGGACGGATCTCAAAAAACATCCAGAAAATATCCAGGATAGGGTTCCTAAATTACCCCGACATAGTCCAAAAAAAGTTCCGAAATTACCCCAAGGGGATCCACGACGGATCGCGAAAACCATACAGAAATGATTCCAGAAGGGTCCCAAAATGATTCCGAAATAGTCCGGAAATGGCCCCGAAGGGATGCCGCACGGATCCAGGAATGATCCCGGAAGGGTCCCAAAACTATCCCGAAAAAGTAACAAAAAAATCTCGAAATTACTCCTACGGCACCACGGACGGATCCAGAAATAACCTCGGAAGGGTCCCCAAATGATCCCAAAATGGTCCCGAAATGACCCTGATGGATCCGGCAAACCACCAAGAAATGATGCCTGAAGGGTCCCCAGATGATCCCGAAATAATACAGAAAAAGTCATGAAATGACCCCTAAAGGGTCCCCAAATGATCCCGAAATAGTCCCGGTATGATCCCGGAATAGTCCCGAAAATGTTCCGAAACAACCCCACGGGATCCCGAACGGATCCCGAAAACTATACAGAAATTATCCCGGAATGGTCCCGAAAAAGTCCCGAAATTGCCACGGCGGGATCCCGGACGGATCTTGAAAACTATCCAGAAATGATGCCGGAAAGGTCCCCAAATGATCCCCTAATAGTCCCGAAATGATCCCGACGAGATGCCGGACGGATCCCCAAAACCATCTAGAAATGATGCCGGAAACTATCCTCCAGATATCTTGCCGAAAGGTCTCAAGTCCCCCCTATCTGAAATGACCCCGACGGGATCCCGGACGAGATCCCGAAAGCCATCCAGAAATGATGCCGGGAAGGGCCCCAAATGATCCCGTGTCATCGAAAAAGTCCCGAAATGATCCCGATGGATCTCGGACGAATACCGAAAAACCATCCAGATATGATGCGGAAGGGTCCTCAAATGATCCCACATAATCCGAAATTACCCCTATCCGCATCCCAGACGAATCTCGAAATATATCCAGAAATGATGCCGGTATGCCCCAAATGATCGCGAAAAGTCCCGTATGATCCAGTATTAGTCGCGAAAATGTCCCGAAATGACCCCTACGAGATCCCGAACGGATCCCCAAAACTATACAGAAATGATGCCGGATGGTCCCGAAAAAGTCCCGAAATGAACCCGACGGGATCCCGGACGGATCTCAAAACTATCCAGAAATGATGCGGAAGTCCCCAAATGATCCCCAATAGTCCCGAAATGACTCCGACGAGATCCCGGACGGATCCCGAAACCATCTAGAAATGATGCCGGAAGGTACCCTCAGTTGATCCCAATAGTCCCGAAATGACCTCGGGCGTGATCCCGGACGAATCCCGAAAACCATCCAGAAATGATGCGAAGGGCCCCAAATTATCCCGTATAATAAGAAAAGTCCCGAAATGATCCCGGCGGGATCCTGGACGGATACCGAAAACCATCCAGATATGATGCCGGAGAGGTCCTCAATGATCCCTAATAGTCCCGAATTACCCTGACGGGATTCCGGACGGATCCCGAAAACCATCCAGAAATGATGCCCAAAGGGTCCCCAAATATGCCGTATTAGTTGAGAAAATTCCCGCAATGACTCCGACGGGATCCCGACGGGCCCCTAAAACCATCCAGAAGTGATGCCGGAGGACCCCAAATGAATCCGAAAAGGTCTCGAAATGACCCGACGGGATCCTGGACGGATACCGAAAACCATCTAGAATGATGCCGGTAGGTAGCCCAAATGGTCCCGAAATAATCCCGAATGACCCCGTCCGCATCCCGGACGGATCTCGAAAACTATCCAGAAATGATGCAGAAGGTTCCTTAAATGATCCCCTAATAGTCCCCAAATGACACGACGGGCTCCCGCCGGCCTCAAAAACAGCTCATCAGATAATATCCAGGATAGGTTCCTATATTACCCGACATAGTCCACAAGTGTTCCGAATTACCCCAAGGGTATCCACGACGATCAGCGAAACCATACAGAAATGATTCCATAAAAAGAAGGGTCCCAAAATGATTCCGAAATAGTTCCGGAAATGGCCCCGAAGGATGCCGCACGATCAGGAATGATCCCGGAAGGTCCCAAAACTATCCCGAAAAAGTAACAAAAAAATCTAGAAATTACTCCTACGGCACAGCGCACGCGGATCCAGAAATAACCTCGGAAGGTCCCCAAATGATCCCAAATGGTCCCGAATGACCCTGATGGACTCCGGCACCACCAGAGACTGATAGCTCTGAACGTCCCCAGATGATCCCGAAATAATATACAGAAAAGTCATGAAATGACCCCTCAAGGTCCCCAATGATCCCGAAATAGTCCCGGTATGATCCCGAATAGTCCCGACAATGTGCCGAAACAACCCCGACGGGATCCGAACGGATCCCGCGAAAACTATACAGCAAATTATCGTGAATGTCCCGAAAAAGATCCGACATTACCACGCGGGAGCCCGGACGGATCTTGAAACTATCCAGAATGATGCCGAATGGTCAAATGATCCCCTATATGTCCCGAAATGATCCCGACGAGATGCCGGACTGATCCCCACAAAACCATCTAGAAATGATGCCGGAAACTATCCTCCAGAGAAATACTTGCCGAAAGGTCCTCAAGTAATCCCCTAATAATACCTGAAATGACCCTGACGGGATCCCGGATAGATCCGAAAACACATCCAGAAATGATGCCGAAAGGGCCCCAAATGATCCCGTGGTCAGTCGAGAGAGAGTCCCGAAATAACCCGAGGGATCTCGGACGGATCCGAAAACATCTAGAAATGATGGGCGGAAGGGACCCAAATGATCCCGACATAATCCCGAAATTACCCCATCCGCATCCCAGACGAATCTCGAAATATATCCAGAAAGTGATGCCGGATATGTCCCCAAATGATCGCGAAATAGTCCCGGTATGATACCGGAATAGTCCCGAAAATGTTCCGAAACAACCCCACGGATCCCGAACGGATCCCGAAAACTATACAGAAATTATCCGAATGGTCCCGAAAAAGTCCCGAAATTACCACGGCGGGATCCCGGACGATCTGAAAACTATCCAGAAATGATGCCGGAAAGGTCCCCAAATGATCCCCTAATAGTCCCGAAATGATCCCGACGAGATGGCCGGACGGATCCCCAAAACCATCTAGAAATGATGCCGGAAGGTACCCCAGATGATCCCGAAAAGTCCTGAAATGACCTCGACGTGATCCGGACGAATCCCGAAAACCATCCAGAAATGATGCGGGAAGGGACCCCACATGATCCGAAAAAGTCCCGAATGATCCGGCGGGATCCTGGACGCTACCGAAAAACCATCCAGATATGATGCCGGAGAGGTCCTCAAATGATCCCTCATAGTCCCGAAATTACCCTGACGGTATTCCGGACGGATCCCGAAAACCATCCGAAATGATGCCCAAAGGGTCCCCAAATGATGCCGTATTAGTTGAGAAAAATTCCGCAATGACTCCGACGGATCCCGGACGGACCCTAAACCATCCAGAAGTGATGCCGGAAGGACCCCAAATGATCCCGAAAAGGTCTCGAAATGACCGCGACGGATCCTGAACGGATACCGAAAACCATCTAGAAATGATGCCGGAGTAGCCCAAATGGTCCCGAAATAATCCCGAATGGACCCCGTCCGCATCCCGACGGATCTCGAAAACTATCCAGAAATGATGCAGGAAGGTTCCTTAAATGATCCCCTAATAGTCCGAAATGACCTGACGGGGTCCCGGGACGGATCCCGAACCATCTATAAATGATGCCGGCAGGGAACCCAAATTATACATCCCGACACAAATCGCGAAAAAGACCCCGTCGCATCCCAGGACGGATCTCGAAAATCTATCCAGAAATGGCATGCCTGGTTGTAGAGTTTTTGTAGTCCCTAAATGATCCGTCGCGAATTATAGTCCGGTTTAGTATGATCCAGGACTCGCGACAAGTGTCCACAAAACACTACACCGACGTGCATCGATCCCGACGGATCCCGAGAGCGTATACAAAATTAACTCACGGAATGGTCCTACGTAATGCTCATCCGAAATAGTCCCGAAGAAATACCTCCGGCGGGGTCCCGGACGAGCTTGAGGCAATAAAAGCTATCCAGACTGACATAGTGAGTCGCGCACGGATAAGGTCCCCAATGATCACACTAATAGTCCTGTATAATGACCCTGACGGCGATCTCGGACGATCCTCATAGAAACGCATTCCAGAACATGATGCCGAAGGGTGCATCATGAATCCATGTATTGATCGCGAAGAAGTCCGAAATGACCCCACTCACGAGCATCAGCGGACGGATCCACCCAAAAGCCATGCTAGAAATGATGCCGGAATGGTAGTCCAAATGATGTCCCGAAAAGGCCTGAAATGATCCCGACGGATCCCGCGACGATATCCCGCAATATATTACCATCCAGAAATGATGCGGGGTAAAAGGGACCCCAAGTGTGAGTCTCTCGATCAAAAGTCCCGAACACAACTGGAGCTCGACTCGGATACCGAAATGACCATCCAGAGTATGATGCCGGTCGCCGACATGTGACCCTGATGAGATCGCCCGGACAGATCCCGAAAACGCATACAGAATTGACGCACGAAAGGCATGTCCCGCAAATGATGCTCGCGTACTTACGTTGAGAAAAAGTGCCGAAATAACCCCGAGACGGAATCTCCGGGACACGGATCACCGAAAAGCCATCTAGATACAATGATACCAAAGGGTCCCCTATGATCGCCGCATTAGTCGCGAAACAAACGTCCCGCACAATGACTCCACGACGGGATGCCCGGACGATTGCGAAAAGACATCCCTGAAATGATGCCGAAAACAGGGTGCCCTAATCAAATCCCGTATTAGTTGCTAGAAAAACAGTCATGGAAATGTACCCAGACAGAATCCGCGAGACGAATCACCGAAAGACGCATCAGAATGGATGCCGGTAGGACCCCAAATGAGTCCGCGAAAAATGTCCCGCAATTAACCCGACGGGATCTCTCGGACGGAGCGCGAGGGGAGATCCCGAAACACCATCCAGAAATGATGCTCGAAAAGGTCCCCAAATGTATCTCAGTATTAGTCGCGAGACGCACAGTCCCGCACATGTACCCACGACGAGATGCTGGAGAGGGATCCCCATAAAAACCATGTTAGTAAATGAGAGCCAGGAAGTTCGACTCTCCTCCAAATGGTATCCCGAAAACTACTCCTGAAATGAACCCGACGGGATCCCGGAGGTCCCCGAAATAATCCCGTATAAGTAGAGAAAAAGTCCTCAAACATGACTACGGGGGGGGACGGGATCCGAACTGATCCGAACGGATCCGAAAACCCCCGGAAATGATGCCGGAAAGAGAG